>VYXC01002708.1:335099-468898 GCA_013397175.1 Platysteira castanea | reverse complement strand
CCTTCCCTGCCGGCCCTGGCACCGCGCTGCCACAGGGGCCGGCTCCCCCTCGCCCGGGGCTCGGGAACCTGGCGGATTTCCCGGCGGCTGCAGGTAAAGGGGAGGGGCGGGCTGGGGGCTCCCCGCATCCCCTCCTGCCCCGGGCGGCGCGGGGGTGCTGAGCCGGGCGGTGGGACAGCTGCGCCGGGCTTCACCCCCGAAAGGCGCTCCGCTGTCCAAAGCCGCGTTCCTTTGCCCCGAAAGGGGTTTCTTTTGCATCCCCCAAAGGTGTTTCTTTGCCCTGGGTGCCCCCCCCGCCCCATGGGGGGCTCACCTGGCCGCGAGCATCCCGAGCAAAGTTGGGATGGGAGCGGGTGCTCCCGGTGGTGCGGGATGTGGGTGGGGTCCCGCCTGGGGAGAGGTCCCGGCGTACCCCCTGTGGTCTCTGAGAGCCCCAGACTGTCCGGGCGTGGGTCCTGACACCGCTTTTCCCCTTCAGGCCCTGCTTGTTTTACAGGGAACGCTGCGTTTTGATATAAAATAATGGCATCTGCAGTGTCCCGCGGTTCCGGGGCTTCACACCGGTGTTGTCCGGAGCTGTAAAATCCTGAGGCAGCAGAATCCCAAGAGGGATTTATTTATTGTTGCTGGTCCAGCTGGAGGAGCACTCAGTGCCCATCCAGCACCCTTGAGGATGCTCGGGGATGTCCTGGATGGCTCTTGGTGACATTCCCCAGCACCAAAGCCTCTGTGTAAAAACCCCAAATTTCCAGCGGGCACTGAGCAGAGAGGGTGAAAAAAGGTGAATGTAACAGGGTGTTACTTCGTCTTGATGCTTGGCAAAGAAACTGACTCAAAGAAAGAGTAATTCAGGAAAAAGAGGGGGAAAAAATCGTCTGGTTGCTGTTTCATTGAAGCCCTCACCCACGTCCTGTCTGTTCCCCGCCCGGAAAACTGGGCATGGAAGAATTGCAGTCGACATGCGAGCCTTGCTCTGGAAAAGGGCTGCTGGAGCAATTCCTGGTGTGGAAGCTGTGAAATTTCACCCCTGGCGAGATGGAAATGGGGATTCTCCAGCCAGGAAAAACCTGGCTGTGCTTTGGGATTTCAGGGGTGGGTCCTCACAGCCACTCTTGTTACGTGTAATCGTGTTGGCTTAAGGGTTATTTTGGGGCTGGAAAGAGATTAGGGATAGACGATAGGAACAGGCATGGCCATGCTGCATGTGAAGTTAAAAAAATAATGAATTATGGTTCCCTTTGCTGGCTCTTTGTCCCGGTGGGAAGGAGCCCGTACGGATTTTTCTCCATGAGAAAGTTAGCTGTGCACGGAGAACGTCAAATCCAACTGTGCTTGAGTCTCCTTGGGATGCTCCAGCTGCCAGGAAATTTAGATTGCTGCTGATTAGCAAGTAGAAGTTAGAGGAGTGCTGCTTCTTAAAGGGCTTTTTTGGGGTTTGGATCACCCAGCCTTGCAGGATAACAGCCTTCTCCCTTCTTTCCCCCTTACAAATCGCCAGCTTGCAATTGGCAGGTGTGGCTGGGGAAAAGCTGAGGGAAGTGGATTTCCTGCCTCGCATTTTGTCTGGCATGTCCATGGTCCTTATCAGACTGCTGTGGGAAATGGTCCATTAGTTCATTACCCAGCCTTTATCCACCTGAGCAGTGATGCATCCTGACTCCTTAAAGCCTGTTACTTTAACATATTCTCCTCTGCCAAGCTTTGAAGCATCTTCACGCTGATATCCCAGCAATGTGGAGCTGCAGAATATTTCAGTGTGATTTAGGAGGTGCCTTTTCAGAGGCAAATATAAGCTCTGCTTTGATGGCAGAGTTAATTTTAGAGTGGGTGTCTCTGTCAAGCTGTACTTTTTTATTAAATGGGCATGTTCTGCTTGTTACACTTCTCGCTGAGATGAATTTGGCGAAGCGCGGCTGGTGTTTGTCTTGGAAGGAAAACGAGCCCTGGTTGGATCAACTCATTTGGTGTCAGGTTGTAGATTCAGAAACTGCTGGCTCGGAATTAATGATAAAGGGTTTCATTTTTAGCAAGGCAACAAATTGCTTTATAAACCAGGAAGGTTATAAGGAGACACAGAACCAGCTGTGAGGGGACAACCCTTTGTTGTACTTTTACCCAATAACGTGTGCCCAGGTGTATTTGATCTCCAGTAACTGCCTTAAAATCACCATGCCAAAATCAGTATATTTAAGGGGGGTTTTTTGTGGGTTTTTAAATGTTTGTAACGTGTGGGTTGGAGTAACTCACAGGTGCAAGTTGTTGTAGGTGGAGGTTAAAGATGCCGGGAGCAGGTGGCTCCTTCACCCTGATCTGTGTTCGAGGCACTTTGATGCTCACAGGTGGTGGAAGTTAGGTCTGGGTGCCCTTTAACCAGACACACCTGGGGGAATATTGTCCTTTAACTCGCTCTGCGAGCCTTCCCGAGGGTGAAGATAAAAGGGAATGGTTGCATCTTTGAAATACTCCTGGTGCAGCTCCGGGAATGTGCGGGGAGGTGTGGCAGTCAGGGATGTGGATGGGCACTTCGGGCTCCTCCTGAGAGCAGCTTTCCTACAAACACAGTGAGGTAGGAATATGCTTTCCCTGGAGTCCACGATGCTGGTTTTAAACTCCTTTTTCTTGAGAGGATGCCCCCGTAGAGGTTGTCCTCCTGTCCCTGAGATGCTTCGCACCTTCACGCTGATATTCGTGGAATGGTTTGGCTTGGAAGAGACCTTAAAGCTCCGCCAGTTCCACCCCCTGAGATGAAGGGATGGGATCCACCTGGCAGCCACTTTGCTTCATTAGGCTGCAGCAGCTGCTAATTAGGCTCCAAAGAGCTCCAACAGGGATATTTTACCCTTGTCCTGAGCCCCGGCCAGTGCTGCTGCTGCGAGGAGGCTGCGGCTGCTGTGGGGTGAGTGTCTCAGCTTCTCTGTTTATTGCGGAGTTTATTTATCTATTGTTTGCTCAGGGCTCCCCAAAATCCTCGTCCTGGGCTGGGCGTGCGGCTGAGCAGTCCCCTCTGCTCAGGAGAGGGCAGTGTCACACCGAGGAGCTCGTTCCGTGTCCGTCCGGAGCTGCCACCCTCGGCCCGGAGGGTCTCACGGGGCTTCTGCACTGGGTTTAGGATACAGGCACCTCATCCCGCTCCCTTCTTCCCAAACCAAATATTCCCCCTCCAGCTCTGCTCCAGGTGCTTACCAGCCCTCTTCAGGAACGATGCTGGGAAAAGGGATTTCAAAGAGTGTTTACAGCAGTGGCTTTTGCCTGCCAGCCCCTCTATAAGCAGTGATCAGATACAGCTACCATAATGCAGGGCTTGACTTTCAGAAAAAAAAAAAAATAGCTGCACATTGGTGTTTGGCTTTGCTGCTTTTTCCTCTTTAGCAAACCACTGTGTTCTCCCCACTTCCTCCAGAAGCACCACAGATACTGGCAGGACGACTGCCTGAATATTTGGTGCAATAGTTTGTCGTTGCTCAACAGCCTGCCAAACAACAACAACAAGCTTTATTTTTTATATGCAATTAAATATTTGTAGAAGGTTTCTGCCGAGGAGTGGTTTCAAGGTACAGAGTGTTCCCCTGAAGGGTGTTCAAACAAGGACCTTTGGGAAGTTTTTTGTGCCTGTGCCTCAGTGCATTCCATGTTTTCACATATGGGATCTATTTCAGGTTGAGATTGAGCTCTGTTTTTGCCCTCCTGGTCCTTGGGCAGTATTAGTCCTGATGATGAAAAATGAAAATGAAAAACGCTTCTTTTTGTGACTGTTTTTGTGTGTGCGGCTCTTGATCTGGTTTTACTTCTTTCTTTTTTTCCCTGCTGGATGCAGGGTGAACTGGAGATAGGAGGTGAGGAAATTGCACCTTTCCTGAGGTGCTGCACAAATCTGGGCAGCAGCTCTGTCCCCAGGCTCCCCCATCTGTGCAGAGCCCTGCTGCTGGTTAATCTCTTCCTTGGAAAGAGCCTGGACTGGTTTTAATGTAATTCCTGAGTCATGCCAAACCTGAGTCCTGCTGCCCTCTCTGCACCGTGTCCTCCGTGTCAGAGCCACGCTTGCCATGAGGAGCTTGGGGTCCAGGCTGTTGGATCCCGGAGGACTTGGAGGTGATGGACTGTAAGTTTATTCTCTTCTTGTCTGGGAGTGCTTGGAAGGATCTGTTTCACTTTCAGAGTTACCACGCGGTGCTGTGCCAAAGCAGCTTTTTTATCTCCCACTTTCCCCCTTAGATGCCAGCTTGCCTTTAATTTCTGTTTATTTATTTATTTAAAATCCTGCTGCTTCTCTTAAAACGCTGCTGCGACTTGTAAAACCTCTTTGTGAATGTCTGGCCCCTGTGTTTTGCTTCCCTTTCCTCCTTGCTGAGGCGAAATGAAACTTGTCCCTCCCCCAGCCCGGGGTGAAATGCACAGAGCAGAAATATTCTGGTCCTTGGCTGTTTTTAGCTGTGCTGAGTTTCAGGCTCACGTTTGCCCAGGGAAAGCAGCTCGCATCTGACCGAAATAGTCCAAGGTGAAACCCAGAGTTTCCTCTAATAGGTATTTTTGGGTGTAGCCTTATAAAGATGTAATGGACTGGTTGTACCCTTCAGTGTCCACGTGTTCTCCCAAGCCACTCCAGGAGATTATATTTGGGCCACTTAGCTTGTATTGATGAATCTCTTGAGCTGACAGTCACCTAATCATAAATCAGGTCTAAAGTCAGTGTTCTGCAGAATTGCAGTGAACCAAAATGCATTAAAATTTCCAGCTTGGAATTGATCCCAGCCCGTGGTGAGTGGCTGGGAATTGGCACCCGAAGGTGACAGGGGTGCTCGGGGTGTTCCACTCGATTCTTGGGAAGCAGGGCTAATCCTGAGCAGGGCACTTAAGAGCTTGGAGAGGATTTGAGGCTCAGTCTGGGCTTGCTGTCCTGCGAGATGGCCCCGGCCCTTGCCAGGAGGGAGGGACCTGGCGTGGCCCGTGGGAGGTGTCCCTGTGTGTGACCCCATCTCAGCCCCGTGTGCTGACTGCAGAGCTCCTGGCTGAGCAGAACCCTGGGCAATGGGGAAAAAACTGGGATCTGTATCCCAGGCCATGCCTCAGGTTCCCCTGCTGTGCCCAGTGCTTCCCCACTGTGCTGCCAAGGGGCAGGATGGGGCTGGGGGCTGCCAGGTTATGGCTTAAACCCAGGCCCTGGGATGGAGAGAGAGGGCTTAGGTTTGTTTACAGGGATTTACCACCGTGCTGAGGTCACTCTGGGATATCTGGGTGGATTTTGGGGGGGGTGTTGTCTGGATTTGCTTTTATTTTTTTGCCAAGAGGTAATTAATGCTTTCCTTGGGATTAAAATCCTTCCTGCATGTCTCAGCTGTTGGTGGAGGAAAGAGCCACCCGACCCCTTGACCTTTCTGGGAGGAGAAAAGGCTCTTTTGGAGAAGGTGGGAAGTGTGTGTTCAAATCCAGTGTCTCTCTTCCCAACCCTCTGAGCAACCTGGGCTAGAGGAAGGTATCCCTGCCCATGGAAAAAAGATGATTTTTAAGGCCTTTTCCAACCCAGACCTTCCTGTGATGATTCTGTAATTCTCCTTTCTTGCATGAAGCAGCCCCACAAGGAAATTCCTCAGGGCTGTCATGTAGGTGATGTTTCAGGGCAGTTTCCTGATCCAGCAGTGATTGTTTGCAGGTGTTGTGGGAATTTTGGTATCAGTCTGCCTACTGATTGTTCAGGAATTGTGTCAGAGAGACTTTAAACTGTCAGTCAGTCCCACTGCAGCTTGAAACCCAGCAAAGAGGCAGCTCCTGTGTCCTGCTCTGGGTGTCCAGGCGTGGTTTGCTCCATTTCTCTCAAGTTTTTGGGTTGTGATTCCTCCATTCCTGGCTGTGGATGGTTGACCTTAGAGATCTGCACAGTAAAGTGCCTGGAGAGTCCTTGTGATGTGTGGTTTTGGGGTATCTGGGAGCCCTGGAACTCATCAAGCCAAGGGATGAGGTGAAACCTTCTCAAACACCTATTTTTAGACGTGTTCTTGTTCACATGCAAATTACATTCATCATCGAGGATTGCTCTGCCCTTGGGACACTGGATTTGTAATCCCTGTTCTCCAGCTCTTAGATATCAAAATGCCTGCCAAAAATACAGATATTGCTGTTTCCTTTCTCCCTGTGCCCTCGAGCTGGGGACCGGGAGCTCCCACACCGCTTGCCGTGCTGCATTTGATGCCCTGTGACTACAGAGTGGTGGCAGGCTCTTCTTTTCGGGGTGATTTACCCTCCCTGCATGGGCTTTGGCATCAGTTGGTGGTGTCTGACAGCTTGCGAGATCATCTCCCGCTTTCCTGCTCCTGCCTGGAACCTGGAGGCAGGATCTGCTTTCAGAACCAAGCAGCTCAGCCCCTCTTTAGCTGCCAGTTAATCACCCAAACGCAGAGTGCTTGCAGTCCTCATTAAAAGCCTGATTTAAAGTGCAAGGTTGACAGCTCGGCTGGAGATACTTTCCCTTATCGCAACTGTTTCCTAATCCGTCTCCTCTGCGTGGGGACGTGTGTGTGTTTTGGGGTTTTTTTTGATTTGGATCTCCAGGCTCCTGCTCTGGGAGAGCTGTACGTTAAAGGAACGTGGTGTAAGGCAGCTGCAGATGTTCAGATGTGACTGTGGTGGGAATGAGCGTGTCTGATGTGTCTGATGCTGGCAGGGACAAACCTCTGTGCCTCACAAGGTCGCTCGGCTGCGTGGCTGCGCCTTCCCGAAACACAAACCCTGCCAGGGCTCCTGGGACAGTTGTGCTTTGCCGAGAGAAATAAAGCTGCTTGTGGGATTAGAGGGATGGAGCTGCTGTCCCTGAAACCATGGCCAGGAGCAGTGTGGGAGGGGATTGTCCTTGGGTTTGTACCTGGGCAGGTTTCGGCTCCGGTCCGAGGGGTTAAGGTGGAGCTCAAACCTTACCCTGTGCTTTGCTGAGCCTCAGGAGCTGCACAGAATCAGTCTCCAATGGTTCTGTGAAGGGAATCTCTGCCTTAATGATGCTGGTGCCCTGTCCCCGTGTCACCTGGAGCAGGGGTATCACTCCTTCGGATGGTCCCTGCTGGTGAGAGGCATGAGGAGAAAGCTTGGCTTGTCAGCAGCAGGACAGGGTTTGACCTGAAGCCAAGGCTCCTGCTGGGCTGGAGAGCCCTCCTGGGGCTGATGTGCTTGATGTGATGAACACCCCAGTGTTACAGTGGGAATGTGGCTGGTTGGGCAGGAGGGAAGCCTGCGGGTTTGTTGGGAAGCTCTCTAACCTGGATCCCAGACTTTTAGAGCTGCCCCGTAGTGAGCAGTTCCAGATCCGCTTCTAACAGCCCAATAAGCTTAAATTTGGGAGTCCTCTGTATTTCTGAAAGGGTCAAGTCATTCTGTTAAACCCCTTCTGTCATGAGAGTCCTTAAATCCAAGTTTCTGGGGTAATTGGTTACATTGAGCTGTATTGGACCCGTGAGGAAATCACTTTGCTCTCTTGGCTTCTTCTCTCCCAGCTCAGGGAATTAATGGCTTTCCCCCTATTTCCCTGAAATGTGCAGCTCATCTGCAGTGTTCCCTGGAGGCAGGACACTGAAGGATTGGCTCGAAGTCTGCTCTGCTCCTCTCCTGGAGCAGTTTGGGGGTTGGATGGGGAGCTGTGGGGGGAACACGGGGTGAGGAACAGGGAGCCCTCGAGGTCACGAGCTGGGGCAGATAAGGCCAAAGGAGGCAAACCCCAATGTGTCTGCTCCAGTTTCTGCGCCTTCCCAGGCATTACGTGCCTCTCCTTATCTCTGCTGATATTTGCAGTGCTGATAAGAGAGGGTCTGTAACAAGTGTGCCCTGCCACAGATAAAACCTGCAGTGCGTAAGAGCTGTTCCAGCTCGGGCTTATCAGCACTGTTAAACCTGAACATCAGCAGGGCTTCAGGGATGAGGCTGCCCTGGGTCCCTCAGCACAGAACATCCGAGCAGGAATTGTGCTGGGAGTGCTGCTGCTCTGTAAGTCCCTCTCCAATGTGCTTTGTTTGTTCTTTATTTAAAGGAAGCGGACGATTTTGGGATCGAGGTTTGAGGACTGGTTGAGTGTGTGAAGTGTTGGGTGTCTGAAATGCAGCTGCCTGGTTGTTGTGTGCTCTGTGTGTGAGGTGGTGGCTGCTCCCAGCATGGGCTGGTGGTGTTCAGTCTCCAAAAAGAGGTGCAGATGTGACACCTGGGGACGTGGTTCAGTGCTGGACCCAGCTGGTTACTGGTTGCACTCGAAGATCTTAGAGGTGTTTTCCAAACTTGATGATGCTGTGAGTTGAATTTAGGGCTTCCTGCACCTACCCAGGCTGCTCTTTGCTTCGAGAAAGAAATCCTGGAGTTTTTGTGCAGCCTCTGAATGCCAGTGCAGGGAGCACAGATTTCCTGCATCACCTTGGTGCTCCTTCAGGGCTCTGAGCTCTGTAAGGATGGGAAAACATCGGGTTGAAGCTGGCAGAGGGTAAAGTGGTGGAGAATTGCTTGGCCTTGGGCACTGCCAGGGATCCAGGGGCAGCCACAGCTGCTCTGGGCACCCTGTGCCAGGGCCTCCCCACCCTCCCAGGGAACAATTCCTGCCCAATATCCCATCTAACCCTGCCCTCTGGCAGTGGGAAGCCATTCCCTGTGTCCTGTCCCCCCATCCCTTGTTCCCAGTCCCTCTCCAGCTCTCCTGGAGCCCCTTTAGGCCCTGCAAGGTGCTGGATGGGCAGGGAGAAGGTTTGTTTGACCCCACCGATGGCGTGGCAGGAGATGGAGGAGGGAGGAGCTGGGATTGCCAGGAGTGGTCCCTGCTGTAGCACGGTGGCTGAGATGTGCCTGCCCTCTCAAAGCCGCACTCCAGGCTTTAGGCTGCCTGAGCTGGGCTTAATCTGAGCAAAATCAGCCCTGGCTGTGCCACAGATGGCCGGAGCTGTTGGAGGAGATGGCTTTGGACAAAAGCAGGAGCAAATGCTGGTTGCTGTTCCCTGCTGCTGTGCCCAAGGTCAGCCTGACCGCGGAGTTCCCAAATTGTTCCCAATTTTTCCGGCTAACAGTTGCTGCTGCTCGGCTGTGTGAGCAGCTAATGGGGTTTATCAGC
Organism: Platysteira castanea; assembly: GCA_013397175.1. Taxonomy (NCBI): domain Eukaryota; kingdom Metazoa; phylum Chordata; class Aves; order Passeriformes; genus Platysteira; species Platysteira castanea. Next base: position 459,834 of record VYXC01002708.1, on the reverse strand, counting down.
CTCCGGTGCTTCTGCCTGGGCTTTGTCAGAGCAACCTAATCCCGGAGTGCCAGAGCTGGAGTGAGTGGGAACAGCAGTTCCTGGGGCTGTGCAATTCCTGTGCCTCGTGTGGCAGAGCCATCTGATTTCTCCCAGACTTGCTGGGCTGATTGTTGTGTCTGAATTGACCGTGAAGCTGGGGAGAAAGAGCATCCCTGTGCTTCCCGCAGCTCCAACCCCGCGGGCTCAAGGCACTGTCACATTTCTCTGGTTTGAACACTGCAGTCAGGAAACACAGACCAGCCTTTGGAGGGAAGGGGGGTTGTGGTGAATTAAAATCCCCTTTAACCACCAAGAGCTGCAAACTGGATCCCTGACCCAATTCCTGCTTTTTAGGAGTCTTCTGCTTCAAGCTGGGAGTGAAATACAACCGTGGGGCAGCCTGGAATCTGTCTTTTACTGCTTTTGTCCAGCCAACCTAAAACTTGTTGCTGAGCCTCAGCATTGCCTGAAGCATGAGCTATTTTGCTCCTATTTTGCTCCCAAACTGGCCATATTTGGTGACTGATCCCATATGTTTGGTTCCAAAAGGCTGTTAAGTTTGTTTTGTTTTTGCATTGGGTTTTTTTTTCTCTGGGAAGGAAAGGTACGAAGTAAATAGTGCCTAAAAGACTTGTGGCTGTCAGCTCTACTGAGGCAGCTCTTGGACAGGGCTGTGAGGAAAACCCTGTTCTGTCTCATGCCCCATCAGGTTTAATGCTTGCTAAATGGCAGAGCTGTCGAGAACGAGCGTTGGGCTGAGGCACTGGAGCTGGGATTAAAAAAATAAATATCGCTGCAAGTGGCTGAGCTGGGAAATAAATCCTGCTGTGAGTGGATATGCAGGGACTGCTGAGGTGTCTGGATTCCCCCCAGGGCTCGCTGCCAGGTGGGAGCCTTGGGAATTTGGGAAGGCAGCCTGTGGGGAAAGTCCTGTGTCCCAGCAGTAATAAATCCTCTCCCTGCCATGCAGCGTGAGGGCTGTATTTAAATATTTTTCTTGCTCTAGAGCTGAAACCAGCTGCAGAGTCTGATCTTTTAATTTTGCCCATCATTTACAATGTAACAAAAAAAAAAAAGTAGGGTTTGCCACTTGTCTGGCTTTTAGAGAACTGTAAAATGATGAAAAATCTAATGAAGACCTGTCTGCCATGGTCATCCTGCAGCTCTGAGGGCTTTGCTCGTGCCATCTCCCTCCTGTTTCTCCATGGGAACAGTGAGGGACTGAGCTTTTTGTCCTGCCTTTTAAATGGAGAAGCACTGGAGCACCACAAAGAAATAATTTGTTGGTTGCTTGTCCTCAGACAATGCGCCATACCTTGGGGTGCTGCTCTGATGGTGACTCTGAAAGGAAAGGTGTCAGATGCTGAAAAGGTTTGGGATCAGCCCTCTTTTCCTGGCAGACATCAGTGGTTTTGATCAAAGAAAATGAGTGTATTTTCTGGTGACTGCAAAATGAAGGCTGTGTCAGTGCCTCGGTGGGGCAAGATGAGGGTGTGAACACTGGGATACTGCAGAAAGGCAGCCAGACAGGGAGATTTTTATTTTCCTTGAGGTTTTTTCCCATTAATCCACCTTTGTGGGTGCTGCTCTTTGGCTTCTGTCACAACCCCTTTGATTGTGGGGTTTTTAGGGGGTGGTGCAGGCTGAGGGGGGGAGATGCTGTGTGGGAGCCTTTGCCTGGCTCCAGTGTTTTAGTACATAATTTTTGCTCTAATTTTAACCTCAGCCTAATGTCCCTCTTTGCTGTGAGCAGTGACACAGACCCACTGAGGAAATGGAATGGGGCGAGGAGAGGGAATCTGCAGCAGTTTTGCTCCTTCCCTTTTCCTTTCTAGCAGCTTTTCTCCAGTGCAAAAGCCAAAGGATGAGCCCTTGGTTTGTGATTATTTATTATTTATTTCCCTGCCGTGATGGATGTTAAGCAGACACCAGAAACACCTTCAGCTTTGGGCACAACCTGCCCAAAATAGCTCTGGGAGCTCTGCAGGGGGAGATGTTTGGCAAAGGGCTCTGCCCAATTTGTCCTGAGCCAACATTCCCAGCTCACAGAGCATCTTTGGAACCACTGGGATGTGAAGGTGGCGATGGGAGAATGTCCCTGCCGCTGTCCCAGTGACACAGGGAGTGTTTCACCACCTCGTGGGATGCTCACAAGGGGTGTTCTGCAACTAAAACCCCTTCCCTGAACCTTGTTTTTATTCATCCTGGTGGCTGAGTGCACTTTGGTGCCCTGGGGTTGGCCTGGGAGCGTAGCAGAGCTCTCCAAACCCACTCAGCTCCCTGCTTGTAGTGATTGAGGGGTGAGGAGGAGGCATTTCTCCCACGGATCAACGGGATAGGAGTAAAACCCCGGTCTTACAGGGCCGGGTGGAGGAGTCTGAGCTATTTTTGGCCGCTTTTCCCTGAGAGCCCTTGGCACGTGGAGGTGTCTGGCAGCTGAACCTGCCTGTGCTGCTCGCCCAGACGCCGCCGGGGGTGGCCGTGACGGATTTGGGAGGAGGGCAGCAGGGGATGCGTGGGCTCCTCGCCTTCCTGATGGAAGCGGCGCTTTCCCCGGAGGGGGTGGCACTGAGGGGGGATGCTGAGCAGGGGAGATCCGCTCCTCCACAGGAATAATCTCCCTCTGGGGGTGGGAGCAGCACGGGGGTTGCTTCCAGCTGCCTCACTTGGCTTCTTGAAATATTGCTGGCAAAAATGGGCTTTTTCAGACTGAACGTGGGTCTTTTTAGGACAGCCTGCGAGCTGTTATGGGGAAAAAGAAACAGAATCAAGTGAAAATGGGTGTGATCAGGTTTGAGAATGTTGTGTGTGCGCCCTCACCCTGGCCAAGGCTGGTGGGTCCAGTTCCTGAGGGAATATCCAGAGTCCCCCAAGTACTCAGTCCATCTAGACCAAAAGGTGAGAATAAAGTAAATTTTCTCTGAGATGTCATCTCCTAAATAGTTTCCCTGTGCGAGTTTGTTTGCTGCCAGGCTGGGGACAGCAGTGACAGAGCTCTGTCACTCGGGCTTGTGTTTTTCTGGCAATGCAGGAACTTGCCCTGCTGGTGCAGCGAGATCCTCACCTCAACCCTGCCCTCTGTCACTGGGAAGCCACTGCCCCCTGTCCTGTCCCTCCATCCCTTGTCCCCAGTCCCTCTCCAGCTCTCCTGGAGCCCCTTCAGGCCCTGCCAGGGGCTCGGAGCTCTCCCTGGAGCCTTCTCCTCTCCAGCTGAGCACCCCCAGCTCTCCCAGCCTGGCTCCAGAGCAGAGCTGAGGGTTCTGCCCAGCCCACAGACCGCAGGCAGTGTATGGATGGGTGGCTGCCCAAATGGGGTTGCTGACAGCATTGCAAGAAATGTCAGTGGTTATTTGGGCTCTGAAAGAGCTGAGGGTGCAGCCGAACCTCCCACATGGCAGGGCTGGGCAAGGTGCTGTGACAGTGGCACGTCACATCCGAGCTGTCACTCAGTGCAGTGACTCTGCAGGAAGCCCTTGACCTGCTGCTGCTGGTTTTGGCCACGGGCAAGCTTGGCTTGGCTGGCCTTATTTATCCAGCACAAAGGGATTTGTCACCCAAGCGCTCGATCGCTCGTGATTTGCGTCGCTGGAGCCAATCCCGCTCCCGACTCCCTGCCTGCCCACCTGCTGTGCTGCTGCTTGGCCTTCTCTGCTCCTGCAGCTCACCAGGACTTCCACGAAACCCCTCAGCTTTGAGGAATACAGATAGTCCTGGAGGCTCTTCCATCCTGTTTCTTGCTGGGTGCAAAGATAATGCTGCTGTGGCGTTTGCTTTCCTATCCTGCTGCTGCACCTCTCGATAGATAGGGTTATTTTTTTTAATAGTTTAAATTAAAACAAGCTCCGAATTAAATTGTGTGAGTGGGATGCTTCCCTGACTATGCTGCAACTTGTGGAATTCCCACGTGGCAAGAAATGGCTTTGGAAAGAGCTGTCTCCTGAGATTTTCCTGTTGTGGTTGTGTTTTTCTCCTTATTCCAGACTCCCCGCTTACTAATGCTGTGCACAGCACTGGTCTGAGCACTTAAAAAGCACAAAGATGCTGCCTTGCACCCAGCCCAGAATAAACCCCGAGCAGTGCAGGCACTGATTTTGGCATCACACAGCTCCCTGCTCCCGCTGTGGGAGAGCTGAGCTGGGAGCCATGGCAGCAGCGTCGCAGGTACTCAGCAGAGCAACCTCACAGGAATCTTTATCGTGGTGGAAACAGATGGAGTTTGACTTGGTGTCAATCCTGAGCCCAGAATAACTCAATCTTACAGCAGGGGAAGTGGAAAGGTACAATGCTGCCACAGCCTGGATGCTGACAGGCAGGAATTGAGCTCTGCAGAGAGCCATGCACGGATTATTCCCACTCTTGGGAGGCCTGGCCATGAGAAGAAAGCTCACTTGGATGTGTTTTGTCCAGGTCCCAAAGCCTCGATTTTACTGATCAGCTGGTTTCATTCATTTGGGAACGGGATTAAATCCAGCACTGGCTGGAGCTCAGAGCTGGGTGTGTCTCATTTACAGCCCTTCTCTTGGGGTCCAAGCTCTCCCTGGAGTGGGAGCAAATCTTGAATCAGAGAATGGTTTGGGTTGGAAGGGACCTCAAAGATGAGCTCACCTCATGATCCAGGGTGCTCCAAGCCCTGTCCAGCCTGGCCTTGGGCACTGCCAGGGATCCAGGGGCAGCCACAGCTGCTCTGGGCACCCTGTGCCAGGGCCTCCTCACCCTCTCAAGGAACAAATCCTTCCCAGTATCCCATCTGTCCCTGCTCTCTGGCAGTGGAAGCCATTCCCTGTGTCCTGTCCCTCCATCCCTTGTCCCCAGTCCCTCTCCAGCTCTCCTGGAGCCCCTTTAGGCCCTGGGAGGGGCTCTGAGCTCTGACAAGCTGTGGACTCAGGTTTCTTGTGCAATAATTAAAGGTTAACCCCAGTAACATTGCTAATGTTTGCCTTTTGCTTTAGAGGAAGGAAATGGGATCCTAATCTTCAGCTTAAATACCGTCTGTAATTGCACTGACAAAGGTAAATTTGTGATGTGCTTAATGAAGCCTACAAAGATGTCTCAGATAATGGACAGAAAGTATCTGCCCTTTAAAGACTCCTGCTTCCCAAAGTTATTGCAGGGCTTCCTATTATGGGTAAGGAAGTGAGGGCTTGTTCGTTTGGGGGTGTTTTTTGTTTGGTTGGTGCTTTTAACCGTGAGTTTTCAGAGGAGAAAGCCCCCTTGGAAAGCAGATGGCAGCGCTGAACCACGTGCTGCTTCCCTTAACATCTGGGTGGAAAATGTTCCCTGGAGACCAGGCTCTGGTTCTGTGGAATGCCAGTGGAAATCTGCAGGGAAAGAAGTGGGGAGAATTTTGGGAACGTGACTTTGCTTTTCAGAGTTTGGCTGTCAGCCTCCCAAACCTGAGAGCTGGGGAGTGTGCAGAGGGGGGACTTGGGTGACATCTGTGCTTCAGGCACGTCCCTCTCCTTGATGCTGCCGGGACAGCCTGGAAAAATCTGCTCAGCTGGTGCCCACTGGAGGAAAGCTCATTTCCAGAGCTTCTCTAGGAAGTTGTGAGGAGATACCACTAAGGAAGGACTGAGGTCTGCCCTGGTATTGCTGCTCTAGCATTGAAACACGCAGGTATTTGTAAGAAAAGGGCTTAAAGACAACAAGGCTTGTGGATGAAAAGCAGACATGCCCACTTTGCTTGGGGAGGAGGTGCAAAGATGGGATGTTTCCAGCACTAAAAAAAGCAGGTGAGGAACAAGTTGGAGGCTCCTGCAGCATTTGAGATCCATTAAAGTTCTGTATTTTGAGGGATTTGGAATCATGGAATCACAGACTGGTTTAGGCTGAAGGGACCTTGAAGCTCATCCAGTCCCACCCCTGCCATGTCCCAACCTTCCACTGTCCCAGGGTGCTCCAAGCCCTGTTCAGCCCGGCCTGGGACACTGCCAGGGATGGAACATGAACGATCCAGGGTAGGGGAGCTGCTGGATGATGGGACAGGGCAGAGCACAGAGCTGAGATCCAGCAGGGAAGGGCTGGGGAGCTTTGGGATTAGCACTAAATCCTGTGCACAGAAAGAAGCCTTGAGGCTTCAGATGTCTTGGATGTCTTGTGTTTGAAGGACTTCTCCTCTGGTCAGGTTTTGGCTGAGCCTGGCAGCGAAAATCCCCGAAATGTCACAGTTACTGCATGCGAGTTATGCACTAATAGGATTTAATTTCTGCAAAGCTTCTGATGAGAGGAAGAAGTACCTCAAAGGAGCACAGGTATTTTGGGAAAGGCTTAAGTGGAATAAAATTCAGCTGCAATCATGTTACAGCAGGGAAGCTTGGAGGGAAGTGAGCTGGAGCAAGGAGTTTTGCCTTTTCCACACAGGATGTGCACAGCCTGCTCTCCCACCTGTCCCTGCTGGAAGGAGAGGGATCACCTCCTCAGTGGAGGGGGGAAAGGCTGTCCCATGGAGGTTCCTGCGAAGCTTGCAGAGGTCCTGCTATCCCAGGATTTGAGTTCCTGGCCCAGTGGGGAGCTGCTGCATTTTGCTCCCGTTTCCTCACGCTCTCCGGGCTCCTGGGGAGCTGGAATAAGGAGTCAGGCTCAGCCTCTGCGGATCGGAGGGGAAGGGGAGTGTGGAAGGTTTCCTTCCTGGGGAAAAGGGCTGGTAATGCAGCTTGGGGGGAAAAAAATCAAACAAAGCAGCCTCTCTTCCCTTCTGGCTCGGAGCGGGGTGTGATGTCAAGGTGGAGCTGAGCCTTCCCAGAGACTATGGGAATGTTTTTTCTTTCCTTTTTTTGTGGGATGGGGGATTGGTTTTTATGCTTTTCTGTTAAATCTCTCAAACAATGCTGCTTCCCCTTCCTTGGAGCAATTGTTCCCCGTGGCTGGCTCTCTTCCTTCCCCTTGCTCCCCATCGTGGGAAGCGCTCTCCTGATGATGATGGATGGGCTCAGATTTAGTCTCTGCTTTACCTTCCTTTGTCCTGCTCGGCTCCCTTGTTGATCTTTGTGATTTCTGCCCGGATCCTCATCACAGGGTGGCCAAACCAGATGTTTTAGTGTTGATGGAGGGAATTAAGCATCAGAGCAGCTTCTGCCTTTGCCCTTAGATGTGGCAGGGCTGGGTTAATGACTCCATGATCCTGGAGGGCTTTCCCAACCTCGGTGATTCCTGATTCTACTGCCAGAGACACGGGACTGCAAAGCCTCACAGACTTCATGGGTTTCACCCCTTGAGTCCATGGCCTGTTGGGAGAGCCAATTTCTTCCTTAGGGAAAAAAAAAATTGGGTTTTTTTTGAGCAGCCTAATCTCAAACCTTTTCAAACGCAGCCATTTTGGGGGACAAGAATTTTTTTTTTAACTGATTTTATTTTTCACTGCCCAAGAATCCCAAGACAGTGGTTGGGCCCTGGCACAGATTGCCCAAAGAAGCTGTGGCTGCCCCATTCCTGGAAATCATCAAGAGATAAGGTTGGATTTGTCCTTCAGGAGCATTTCCAAGGCAAATCTGTCATAAACCAGGCCTAGACAGACCAGCACGGGAGAGATGCTGATCTGTCCACTTAGACTTCAGAGTGGGCCCATGAACTGAGTTGGAACTGGACAATTCCATATGCCACATGCAGGAATAATAAACCATTGGAAATTCCAGGATTAAGGATGTACATAACCACCTGATTCTGCAGGAACTCCACTGTGACCTAGTTCTTTTGGAAAATATCCCCCAGACTCCAGATAAGAACTTCCAGGTCCTCCCAGCTTTTATCAGAGGAGCTTCCTGCAGGGAGCTGTCGGTGATTTGTGCCGGGGAGGAAGAGGAAGGGCAGCTGGCTGAATATTCCATGATGGCTCATGGGGTGAACTGGGAAAGGCAGCAGCAGGCTGGGGGCTCTGCCCGCTCTGGTTAGGTGGAAATCACGTGGTCTAATTAAAGAGCAGTTGATGAGCACCTGTTTTAAGGGATTATATCATGCTTCAGCAGAGTCATCCTGTTGATAAGGCCGACACCCACTGTAACCACAGTAATTGACAGCCTGAACTTGGAGAGGTGCTCTGATGGAAACCCAGGACTTCAGGAGAAGGAAGCCCGTGGTGGATATTGAAAGCCTCGTTCCCTCAGGCAGTGATGAAGGAGATTCTTGCATGGAAGTCTGAAAAACCTCCTTTCCGTGCCCTTTCCACAGGTCAGGAATTGCAGGTAATCCCCCGAAATGATTATTGACTGGAGAGCTGCCTGGGAGTGCTGCTGTTTGATGATAAAACCCTGACCCAGTGGGATCTGAGCTGTGCCTGAGCATCTGTCCTTGCTGCATCCCAGTCACCGAGGCTTCACCTGCCTCTGCTCCAAAGCCAGCTGTATTTTTAGCCATTTAAATAGGCAGTGTCCAAACTGTTTGGTGCTGTCCCAGGGGGGTGAGAGTGGCTGCACGAAGGACTCTGAGCTCGTTGANAGCTGCAGCAGTGATCCTCTTCCCTCCTTTCCAATTCCTCAAAAGGAAACAAATCCATCAGTTTGTGTGCCAGAACTCGCTGCTGACTCTGCAGAAGTTGTTTGCTCTTCTCTTGCATCCCTTTTTTTTTCTTGCCTGTAAGTTTGGGCCCCAGGGAACCCAGGGAGGGATTTCTGGAAAGTCTTCAACACAGAGCCGATCCAGGGGCACAGGAAAGAGCAGAGGAACAGAGTTAACAGACAAACATCTCCAGCCTGCAGTTGCCTGGAGACCTCTTGCACCGGCTGTGTGAAACTTGTGTCCCAAACGTAACAAGTGGCAGGATGGGAGGGAGTGCTGGGGGAAGTTTAGGTTGGATGCGAGGAAGAATTTCTTCCCTAGAGGAGTGGTCAGGCTCTGGGACAGGCTGAGCAGGGGAGTGGTGGAATCTCAGTGCCTGGAGGTGCTCAGGAGGTGTGTGGGGTGTGTGGTACATGGGGACAACACTGTGCTGCTGGTTAATAGCTGGACTCGACCCTAGAGGCCTTTCCCAACCTTAATGATTCTGTGATTCTGCTTAAATACAACTTTTTTCCCCTTTTTGCAATAAATCTTGGCGNCTCTTGCATCCCTTTTTTTTTCTTGCCTGTAAGTTTGGGCCCCAGGGAACCCAGGGAGGGATTTCTGGAAAGTCTTCAACACAGAGCCGATCCAGGGGCACAGGAAAGAGCAGAGGAACAGAGTTAACAGACAAACATCTCCAGCCTGCAGTTGCCTGGAGACCTCTTGCACCGGCTGTGTGAAACTTGTGTCCCAAACGTAACAAGTGGCAGGATGGGAGGGAGTGCTGGGGGAAGCTTAGGTTGGATGCGAGGAAGAATTTCTTCCCTAGAGGAGTGGTCAGGCTCTGGGACAGGCTGAGCAGGGGAGTGGTGGAATCTCAGTGCCTGGAGGTGCTCAGGAGGTGTGTGGGGTGTGTGGTACATGGGGACAACACTGGTTAATAGCTGGACTTGACCTTAGAGGCCTTTCCCAACCTTAAGGATTCTGTGATTCTGCTTAAATACAACTTTATTTTTTTTCTTTTTGCAGTAAATCTTGGCAGAATTTGCCCTTAAAAGGACATATCCATTAAAAGTCTAGGAAACTTGGTCTTCCTAGTGTGGAATCATTTAGGCTTTGAAAGATTGTGGTCATCACTGAGATTTATGCCATGGGGCTGTGTGGTGGCCAGGTTGGACCTGCTGCTCTTGGTGGAGCTGTGTGAAGACTCCAGGAGGCTCCTTGCCTCTGCTGAGGAGTTTTTGGCTCCTGTCCTGGCCCTGGTTTGGTCCCCAGAAGTGCCAGCCTTAGCTCAGTGCTGCAGGAAGCTGTGGGGACCCATTGTGTCCTCTCCTTGGGATGGGGACCGAATTCCATGGCAGGGGAGGGTCCCTGGGGCTGCAGCGATTGTGGCCCAGCTCCTGTTTGTTCAGGCTGCCCTTGGCCCTCTGCATAACCCCCTTTAATCCCTGGACTTGCTCACAATCAGTGTCACCAGAGAGTGTCTGAGCAGAGATTAGCCACGGGTGAGCGCGGCCGAGGGAAAACCGAAATCTATTGCTAAAAAATGACCCCCCAAGTTCTTACTTAGCATTTTGCTTTTTAAATTTTTTTTTCTTTTAAGCTTTGTGTTCTGAAGCAGCTACTGAAGTTCCTAGAGAGCTGCAGTGCCACAGGCTCCTCCACCCTGAGTCAGAACTGTGTCTGTGCCCTCGAGGGGACAGCTGGGGGTGGCCTGGCTGCGTGCTGCCCACGCTAATGCAGTGTTTGGAGAGTGCAGCCTGGCTTGCTAAGAACGGGCAGCTTTGTGGGAGATAAGCACCAGGCTGAGCTTAACTGTGCCCACCACGTTTGACCTGAGGGGAGCTTGGTAGCTTGTGGTTTGTGCTGTGGGGGAAAATGGGGGGGAAAATAGTTTCTAAACTGACCTTTCGGAAGGGGAGAGGAGCTCTCAGAAACCCACAGGTGTGCTGGTAGCACTTCATAAAATCACAGGATGTCCTGAGGTGGGAGGGACCCATCAGGATCATCGAGTCCAGCTCCTGGCCCTGCACAGGACACCCCAGCAATCCCACCCTGGGCCTGAGGGCATTGTCCAAGGGCTTCTCGAGCTTGGCAGTGCTGGCCCAGGTTGGATGGAGCTTGGAGCAGCCCGGGATAGTTGAAGGTGTCCCTGCCCATGGCAGGGGTGGCACTGGATGGGCTTTGAGGTCCCCTCCAACCCCAACCATTCTGGGATTCCAAGGCCTTTTCCCCCCAAGACTCACCCACCCCTTTGGGATGGGTGACAGGGATGTGGCCCCTGCCCTGCCTCAGCTCAGTTCTCTGCACCTCCTTGTGACCTCGGGGAAGAAATGAATCTCTGGGCTTTGGGGCTGTGCTGGCCACGCTGGGGGAGAACCAAATTCCCCTTCAGGTTGCTGTGCCTCAGGGCCTGCACTGTAGGGTTTAAGCAGGAAGAAGCTGCTGATCCTGTGTGTTTTTCCACATGGATCCCTGTGAGAGGAGCAGGAATTCCTGTGTTGCCCAAGTGGATGGATGGATGGGATGGTGCAGGATGAGGTGATCCAGCCTCTGTTTGTGTGTGAAGGGCCAGGCACAGGCAGCTCTTTGGCCCCGTTTTGGGGAAGAGCTGGTGCTCAGCACCCAGTGCCATGCATGGAATACTCAACCCCTCAACACCAGCCCTCCATGCTTAAGGGCATCTGCTCTTCTGAGTGTTTGCAGCTCAGAAAGCAGCCTGGGCATCCTGACTCTGCTTCATGTCCTCTTTCGGTGTCCCTGCCTCCTGGGTATGGATTTAACGTGGAACAGGGCTTTTCATGTGTTTGAAAGACTGGGAGGAACAAGCTTCCTGGGAGATGGGAGGGTGTTTGTTTGCTTTTCCTTTGGTGGAAAGGCTCAGAGTGTGTTTGTTTTTACACTGGTTTCGTTCACTAGCAGAGTCAGGTATCTCCTGGGCTGGTGGGACCTGCTCTCCTCTGGGGCATTTAGGTTAAAAACCCAAAAGATGTTGGGGAAGATGACAGCAAGAAAAGTCGTTTAGCGAGTGTTTGTCAGGAATAACTTCCTCGGTGCCCTTGTCTCTGTGTTATCTCGCTGTGCCTCTGGAGGAACGCTGTCCCTGAGCAGCAGGTCACGGTGACACGTGTGAAGCTGCCAGTGCTGGCTGCTTTGCCCACAGGCTGGCAGCCCCTGTGGCTTGTTGCCTGAGGGGTCCTTTTTGTTAAATACCTCATTGACAGCAGTGGGGCTCTTGTGGCAGGGGAAACTTGGGAAGTGTTTAAGGATCTTGTTATGGTGAGTGAAGCACCACCTTCTGTGGGTTCTGTGGGCTAGAATTGGTTCAGGGATCAGAGGATAATAGCACACTTTAGGTTGGAGTGGACCTTTAAACATCATCCAGTGCCTCCTCTGCCATGGGCAGGGACACCTTCCACTGTCCCAGGCTGCTCCAGCCTGGCCTTGGGCACTGCCAGGGATCCAGGGGCAGCCACAGCTGCTCTGGGCACCCTGTGCCAGGGCCTGCCCACCCTCCCAGCCAGGAATTCCTTCTCAATATCCCATCCATCCCTGCCCTCTGGCAGTGGGAAGCCATTCCCTGTGTCCTGTCCCTCCATGCCTTGTCCCCAGTCCCTCTCCAGCTCTCCTGGAGCCCTTCAGACCCTGCCAGGGGCTCGGAGCTCTCCCTGGAGCCTTCTCCTCTCCAGCTGAGCACCCCCAGCTCTCCCAGCCTGGCTCCAGAGCAGAGGGGCTCCAGCCCTGGAGCAGCTCCGGGGCCTCCTCTGGGCTCTCTGCAGCAGCTCCAGGTCCCTCTGCTGTTGGTCCCAGGGCTGGGGCAGCTCTGCAGGTGGGGCCTCAGCTGAGCACAGGAGCAGAGGGGCAGAATCCTCTCTCCTGCTGCCCAGGCTGGGGGCTGAGCCCAGGGCACGTGGCCGGGTCACGTCCCGCTCTCACCCACCAGCACTCCCAGTCCCTGCCTCCTTGTAGGGCTCTTCCCAGTGTGTCCATCCCCCAGCGCCTTGGGAAGCACTGAGCCGTGTCCCTCAAGGTATTCCTCGGGCGTTTGCGGGGCTGTAATCTCGGCTGGTTACCTGTGACAGCAGTGAGAAGGATGTTTTCCCCTGTGGGCTGGAAGGAGCGAGGTGGGCGGGCGGTGCCGCTCCCCTGCCCCGCGCTGCCCCGCAGGGAGGGCCGGGGGCTCTGCCGGACAGGGCCCATGTGCCACCTCCAGGGCCCTGCTGGGGCTGCCAGTGCCCGGCGTGGCTGCGGGTCAGCCGAGGGCACTGTTTCCACCCCGTAATTAACAGCTGGGCGTTAATCACCGCGGCTGGCACAGCCGCAGACGCCGGGCTGGAGGCGCGCTGGGCGGTGTTGCAGGCCCTGTCCCGGAGGGGATGTGTCAGCTTGGGCCGCTGGTGCTGATCCGGCCTCCTCCCCTGTCCCGTGTGTGTTTGCAGCAGTAAATCACCACCTGTATAAATCAGAGCTTTAACTTCTTCCTCTTTTTGGCCTCTTGGAAGACCAGCTCGGTGCAGCTGTGCAATTTTTCTTTAGAACACATTGGAAGGTTTGGGTTGGGAGAGACCTTAAAGCTCATCCAGTTCCATGGGCAGGGACACCTCCCACTGTCCCAGGCTGCTCCCAGCCCCGTCCAGCCTGGCCTTGGGCACTTCCAAGGATCCAGGGGCAGCCACAGCTTCCCTGGGCACCCTGTGCCAGGGCCTCCCCACCATCACAGGGGACGATTCCTTCTGATTATGAACCTCTGGGGCAGGCTAAGGAAAACTTAGCAAAGGCAGAGCCTTGAACACAGCATTTCTGGTGCTTGGTGGGACAGAGAGCTGCTCACAGAAGCGCAACCTGAGACCTTTGGTGGGTTTCACACTATTTTATTGACTCTTGGAGGCTTGGGTGTCCTAATTACTGTCCAGTGCAAGTGAAAAATCTAATATTTGGCTGGTCGCTGCTCTGAAATATGTTAATGGGGGATTAAACAGCAGGAGGGATTAAACTGGCAAAACAGGGGATGTTTGTGCTGTAATGATCCCCCACTACCACTGTCTCTTGTTTGGTGAATGCCACTCTTGTTAGGGCTGCAAAAAATGGTCATTGGTGTTCCCTGGTTTAATGGAAATTTCATAGGGTGGAGTTAGTCTGTCTCAGAAGGATGCAGAAAGGGAAATGGGGACGGTGACTTAAAATCTCCTCTTCCATTGTGTCCGTAGCACAGCATCTTGCTCTGAGCTACGTGAAAAGACTTTATTCTGAGTCAAACAAGGCTAAAGGTGGTAAGGAACAAAATCAGCTTTCTTTGTAGATGCAGAAGTGACCTTCTTGTTAAAACCTGAGGCAATTTAGACTCCTAAACCTGCCAGGTCTATAAGACAATTAATTAACATTGAGGCAAATATGCTGGGGGGTTAATTTACATCCTTATCTCCCTCAAAATGTAATGGAAGGGTTAATGTGCCTTTGTCTCCCTAAGTGGTGAGGGAGGTCAATGTCTTCTCCCAGGTGCCAGACAACAGAACAAGAGGAAATAACCTCAGGTCTTGCCAGGGGAGGTTTAGATTGGAGATTAGAAAAAATTCTGCATGGAAAAGGTTGGTCAGTCCTGGCCCAGGCTGGACTGTGGAGAGTCCCAAAGGTAGCCCGTGTGCATTAGTGACTGAATTCAGATATATCAGTGCATCAGTAAAAGTTCTTTGGAAAAGGCCGGGAAAAGATCCCAGCTGAGTTGTGGGGATTTTGGAGAAAGGGAAGGGTGGCTATGAAGCCTTATTTCCCTGAGAACTGGCTACATTGCCTGGCTGAAAGAGAGGCCAGGGATGCCATGGAAGAAGGCACAAGTTTCCAGCCTTTTGAGGATGCTGTGATGGGCTTGCAGCTCTGATTTCCACCTCCCCAGCTCTGTTTGAATCTGATGGGTGGCTGTTGGTGTTCCTGAAATCTGCAGTCAGAATTCCACAGCAGCTGGAGGATTCTGCCTTCAGTCAAAGCTTTGCCTTCAGTTATGGAGAGAAGCTGAGGACACGACTAGGGTGCAGAACAACCCAAACTTCTGGCAGGGCCTTATCCTGCAGGCACAACATTTCCTGCACAAAAATTGCAGTGTCTTCCCTAGAGCAATAATTGCCACGTTTTCCTGGAGCAGGAGCAGGGCGATCTTGGCTTTGCCTGCCTCCCTGCCTGGCTGTTCTGAGCTGTGCTGTTGTTCTCCTGCAACAGCTGTTGTTGTTACAAAAAAAGGACTTTTTTTGAGTGGTCGGGGTGTGGTTGTCTCTACTTTTTTCTCAGTGGATCTCCCACATCTCCTTAGGAATGGAGGCACTGAACTCCTTATGGAACACTTTTTTCCCCCTTCCCATTCTTTGTACACAGGTTGGGTGTCTGAAATTCCTCCACCTTAAAGAAAATCCACATGGAGTTAAACGTCTTCACTGCCCAAATGTCTGGTGGGGACTGATCTCCTTGGGAGCTCTTGCAAGTATCCCCTTGTTTCTAACCCAAGGCAACAGGGGCTTAAAGTGCTTGGTGACTCCATCCCGGAGCTGAGAGCTCCCTTCCTCTTGGGTTGTGTGGGAAATCTGTTCGTGGATTAGGCAGGAAGCTCACCTGGCGTGTGGGAAGGAAAAAACAGCTTTGAAAGTCTCTTCCACATCCCAGGTAGTTGGCTAAACCCTCGGGCTGTTTACAGCCTGGGTTTGGTGGGAAAGATTAAATGGTTTATTTAATAGTCCAGCTCTCTTTTTTTCCTGTAGGATGAGGGAGATTTTTGTAGTCTACATTCCATGGAGCTGGAGAAAGTCCCCCTGCCTGAAGCTGTACAGAAAAGCCAAGGACAAGGGGGTTATCCAGGAGGTGTTGGAATGTTCCAAACCCTGGGGAGAGGCCAGGGACAAGTGAGGAATCAGCTGGCAGGGTGTGCTTTGGGTGTCCTCATAGGTGGTGGCAAACAGGATTCGCATCCTGGGCCTGCTGCAAGATTTCTTGGATTTTTGGGAGGCTGGAAGGAACCCAAATGCTTTGGTGTTTGGAAGAAACACAAATGTGCGCTTCTTGTTTATTTAAACACCACAATTATACCACACGTGCCTCCAGAGCCCAGGGTATGGCATCTGTGGGTGATGGAGGAGAACTTTGAGGCCTTGTAGTGATTCACCAGCTCTTCTTTAGGATAAAACAAATCTTTCTTTAACCAGTGCTGGTGAACAGAGTTCAAACTGAAACTATCTTATTCCTTGTAATTTTTTTACTTTTTAAAAAAAAATTTTCTTGCAGTGCAATCCCTGAACAACCTTTAAATCTGAACCACATTTTTCTGCTCAGTGCTCCTGTGATGCTGATAATTCTTCTCTCCGTGACATTCTTTCATCCCCGGGTATTTATGTGTGTATAAACAGAGGGCAACAATTTTGACTTGCCATCCCAGGGCTCTGTGACCGTTTCAAACATAAACTCGGCTTAGATCTCAGTTCTGTCTTTTTCACATAATAAATTACCAGCATTTATTGGTCTTTTGACATGTAGGTTTCCCAAGGGAAGAGAAGGAGACTGGCTGAACAAAGCCTTCTCTATAATCAGAGTTTGCAGGAGGCTTTGGGCAGAAATTGCCATTCCTGGCCAGTGCAGCACGGATTTTATGGCTCCATCCATAATTGCATTTATGCCAAGAGGAGGTTTGGGGGCTGCTGGGTCCTGTACCTTAGACTGCATCATTAAGAGATGAATGTGTATAATATATCACAGGAATTGCATGGCAAGAACTGATGAAAACTCAGTGTTTTTCTGGAAATTCATCACTGGAGAGAGTTTTAGAGCCATGTAATAATTGGGTCTGGAAGGGACCTTAAAGTCCATCTCAATCCACCCCCTGGCCATGGGCAGGGACACCTTCCACTATCCCAGGTTGCTCCAAGATGGGGATGACTGGGAAATGAGCTGGATCTCTGGTTGGGGTGATGCTGATGGCTCCTCTTCTTGGCTGCTTTTATTCTCTGTCACCTGGTGCTGACACAGCTCAGAGCTTTAATAAAACCTTTTGCAGGGGCACATCTTGGACTCTCCAACCTAAGCTGGGGGTTAACCTGGTCAGCTCCTGTCCTGTGGGAGATCAGATGGGTTTCCTTACACCTGAAAGGCTCTCTCCTCTAGAAAGTTCTGTACTGAGAGGAAGACTTCTCATGGCTCCTGAAGATCCCTCTGGTTTTGGGAGTGTACAGAAAACTTGACCCTTCTGGGATGGAAAGTGCTGGGTGAATCTTGCCACTGGTTCCAGTTGGGATCAGGAACTGGGCTGAGAGCCCTCCTGGGATGAGGAGTAGCTGAAGGCCAGGATTTTCCTGCAGCAGGTGAGGGGCTCCTGAGCAGGCAGCTCATGAAGGTGTGGCTGAGAGCCTCAGCTTGGATCACAAAACTGGGGATCTTCCTCTGCTGGAGGGGCTGCTGAGCCAAACTTCCTCTCCTGGCTGGCTGTTCCTCCCCTCTGGAATCTCCCATGCCCCGGGGCAATGGATGGCCCTCATGGAGACCTTGGCTTTCCCTGCGTGTCCAGCTGGCGTTGCAGTCAAGCCATTGTGTCCATCCCCTCCGTGGCTTTGTCCCTGTCCCCTTCCCATCTTGGGGACTGATTTGGAGGGAGACTCTGGGAAGGTTCCAGACCTCCCAGCTCCCTGGAAGTTGGTGCTGCTGGCCTGGGGGGTTGTGGCCTCGTTGCCCGGGCAGAAGGACGGTGGCCTTCACCTTCCTGCGTCCCAAAGAGGCATCACTGCAGCAATTTTGGCAGGGCTCCTGATCCTCTCCTGAGCTTGCAGAGCAGCAGCAGCTGCTGCCTCGTGCCCTCTCCCAGCCAGGAGGGAGAAGTAGGTCAGAATTTGCATTCTTTGCCCGGATTCTCCACATAACTTGAACACTTCTTCCTTTTTCCCCTCTCTTTTAAACGCCTTGTTCCTGTACGTGCGTGTTCCTCGGGCTCCCCTGAATCAGAGAGTGAAGACTCAAACTCAAATGTATAATTGGGCTTTAATATCTTGTCTTCCTTCCAAAAACGCTTTGGGAGACTCCTCGCATGCTGACAGACCAGTGCCAGTGTGTAAAAATCAGAGAGAAATGCTTGGGGCAGCGTCTTCGGCTGTTGTGTTGTCTGGATCAGGAGTTAAATCCTCTCCTGTAGTTCTTACTTTGCATGACAAGAACGAGTAATTGGGCTGAAATCATCTGTGCTGCAGAGTGGGATGATGAGAGTTCTTTTCAGTGCTTCTCTGTATGGGTTTTTTGGTTTTTTAACTTCTGGTTTGCAATGTCCTGATGGGGTGGGGGAGGAGAGATGGAGCACAGAAGGATTGAGGCAACCAGAGGAGCATCCAAGCGTTGCTGCAGGGCAGGCAGGGAGGATTTTGGCATGGTTTTGTGCAGTGTGAGGAAAAAAGAGCTTTGCTGTGATGAGCCAGGTGAGGTCTGATGTGATGGGCCAGGAAAGTTGTGGCTGCCCCTGGATCCCTGGCAGTGCCCAAGGCCAGGCTGGATGGGGCTTGGGGCAGCCTGGGACAGTGGGAGGTGTCCCTGCCCATGGAAGAGGTGGCACTGGATGGGCTTTAAGATCCCTCCCAACCCAAACAATTCCGTGATGATTCACCTGTGATTCAGCATCTCTGGCAGGTTTTTCAGTGATCTGGCAAAAAAAGGGAATGTAACATCCCGAGATGGGGTGATTTTTCCAGAAGGTGATGGAAAGAGAGACCTGCTGCACGATTCTGGTCTTTCTCCATCTGTGGAAATGATTTTTGATTTGGGCTTTTGTGGTTCAATCCTCCAGAGGCTTCATTTGCATTGCTGCCAGTCTGAAATACAGCAAATTGTGTGGTCTGAAGGCAGGTGGATGGGTGAAAGTGACAGAAATGCCGTGACAGAAATTCCGTGACACGATCATTATTTTAACAGATTTCCACTATATATTTTTAAGTGAAGTATTTTTAAATACTTCACTGAGATTTTGCTTTGTATTTCTCACAACATGTACACATTTTTAGCCAAAAACTCTCTTCCTGAGGAGATTTCAGGCTGTTTTTGCTATGTCTGCTTCGTGCTGGTGAAGCTGCCACCTGGGTCTGTCTGAGGCTTGTGCAAAGAGCAGGAATTGTCATGTCTGTTCCCACCTGTGCCCCCTGGAGCTGCCAAAAAGTGTCAGCAGCTTGGAGAGGGTTCAGCCCAGGGACAATCTTTTGGGAGTTGAGCTTTTCCCTTTCCTGCCTTTGCTGTTTGATCTCTTTCCTTGGGGCTTTGGCGCGTTTGAGCCTCGCCAGTCGGAAGGCTGAGTAGAACTAAACAGAAGGTTGAGTCTTTTTCAAGTTAAATCCGAGTTTTTGGGCTTAACTTCTAAGTTAAACCCTACTTTTAAGTTGGATGCACTTTATTGGACGATGGATTTGGGAATTGAAGTCACTTTTGGTTTCTTTGTTCCCATACCTGCTGTTTGCATTAATCCCTGCACGTCCTGTTGCTCCCCTGGGGTTTTAGGCTGTAATATTCCTCCTCCGTTGTTTGTCCCTGTTTTCAGCAAACAAAAGAGGGAATTGAGTGTTGGTTTTGGAAATGTGGGACGTGGCTGGAATCCCTGGATCATGCTGTGGTCGAAGCAGAGTGCTGCAAAGGACTTGTTATCCTTCACTCAACGTTCCTGTCTCCATAAGGAGCTTTCCTTGGGCCGTGTGTATCTGGCCTGCTCTTCGCCTCCAGGTGGGGTTTAAGTAAACCAGGTAACCTCTGGCTTAAACTAAATCTAGGCCTAAACCTGCTGTCCTCTGCCTGGATCTGGAATCTCCTCTCTGTGGGTAACAACAGGCAGAATGCTCGGGCTGTTGTGTGGTGAGGTCTTGGCCACCTTGTGCTTGTCTCATGAGCAGAATTTCAAAGCCCAACGAGATGAAAATACACAGTGAAGCCTCTTCTGTCCCTAGGACCTGATTTTAGCAGGAAATGGATGTGAACTTTGCCTTCCTGGTGCAATCCTGCCTTGTAAGTAAGAGGGTGATGAATGGGTATCAGCACAGCTCCTACCAGGCAATAACTGGAGCTGGAAATCCTTTGGGCTGATAAACTGCACTGTAACTGAAAGCAAAAATTCAGGATTCTCAGAATAAAAAGATGGGGATGATCCCGAGCACAATTTATGGATCCTGCAAACGACTCCTGGCTGCCAAGCTGAAAATAAAGAGCTCAGTAGGGAGAAACTGTTCTGGAGAGTATTTGCCCCATAAAGGAGGAGAAAAGCTGCTGACAGCTCCTGGTCTGGGGCACCCAGTGCTTCAGCCTCCCCAGCTGGTGCAGAGCATGACTGTGAACTGAAAAATGAAAATCTCAGAGTTCTTCTTGCAGCTGGGATTGGCTGGTGGGTGTTGGCACTGGAGCTGATCCTGTACCTGCTCCTATTTTTTTGCTCTTTGAGGTGGTGAAATGATTTAGGTTTTCTTTTGGGGCAAAAGAGATGTTCCTGTTGGCCCTTCAACATGATATGAGAGAGTAGTGGAACGCTTTTGGTAATTTGTTGTCTTCTTTGTGCTCTGCTCCTTCCTCCAGTGACATCCCTGGATTCTGGCAGGCGCTTGGAGGTGAAGCTCTGAGGATGTTGCTGTTTGTGTATTTTGCTCATCTTAAAGCGATGTCAGTAACAGGAGGAAGCGCTGAAAATCACGGATTTTGGCTCTTTCCAGATGCTTAAGTTTGTAGCCACTTTGCTCACTGCTCTTAAAAAGAGTAATAATGAAAAAATATAAACAAAAATAGGAATATAATCCTGGATCTCCATCCTTCTCTCCTCATCTTGACAAAGAATCCCATTACTCTGCATCGTGTCCAGTTCCTGAAGTCTCTGGCTGGGGAAGCAGGAGCTGGGGAAGCTGAGGTGAAAGCTGGTGGCCCAGGGGGCTGGGGTTGCCCAGCTGAGGGTCAGGTCAGCTCTTTTGATCTTACTACAGCAGAAAGCAAAAGCGTTTCCCTGGCACCACTACTGGCTGTTCCTGCCCGAAAGCTGAGCAGCCTTTTCTTTTTGGAGACTTTCCCAGAGATAAACGTGGAGCCCGTGGTTTGTGGTGTGGAGACAAAAAACCGGGGTTGGGAGCTTTAAACACGTTCCTAGAAGGGTTTGGGTTGGAAGGGACCTTCAAGGTCATCTCATTCCAACCCTTCTGCCATGGGCAGGGACCCCTTCCACTGTCCCAGGTTGTTCCAAGCCCTGTCCAGCCTGGCCTTGGGCATTGCCAGGGATCCAGGGGCAGCCACAGCTGCTCTGGGCACCCTGTGCCAGGGCCTGCCCACCCTCACAGGGAACAATTCCTTCCCAAAATCCCATCTAACCCTCCCCTGTGTCCTGTCCCTCCATGCCTTGTCCCCAGTCCCTCTCCAGCTCTCCTGGAGCCCCTTCAGGCCCTGCAAGGGGCTTGGAGCTCTCCCTGGAGCCTTCTCCTCTCCAGCTGAGCACCCCCAGCTCTGCCAGCCTGGCTCCAGCCCCTGGAGCATCTCCACGGCCTCCTCTGTACCTCTTCATGGCATCCAGCTGTGTTTTGACCTCTGCTGCAGTACTGGGATTGTTGGACTGGTTCAGCTTTCTCCAGCACGTGGCAGGGAACTCCCTGTGCGGTGACTTGGAGATGTGACCTCCAGCAGCTGTTCCGTGGTGTTGCCCGCATGTGGGGCTGGCATCAGCCACGTGAGTTGAGGAGAAAACATTCAGAAGCTCGTGTTTATAGTGCTTATGTTGAGCTGAAGGAGAGATTTAAGAGGAACCACGCTCAAATCCCCACAAAACCCTGAGCCTCCTGTTGCAGGGAGAGGGCTCTGGAGATGGGGTGAGCTGTGGCTTCGCACCTGGGGGCTGAACAGGTGCTGGGTGGCAAAGATGATCTGGCGTGGGGGAGGAGAAGGTGTCCTTAAGCTGTGAAACAGCCTCTGGAGAGACAGAGCCAGAGGAGACACGGAGCCGCCTCCGCGTCCTCGCTCCGCGGGGATTTTGTGAAGCCCGACAGATTTGGGGACCCGAGTGTGGGTGATGTGTGAGGAAAACGCTTGGGTAATGCCCCTGGAATAGAAACTCAGCCCTGCTGCTGCAAGCAGGTGGTGTCAGCTGTCTGCCAAAACAGAGAGGGGAGGTTTCGGGGGCTTCAGTCAGTCCATACCAGCTGGCACCAAAAAAAATGACGAGAAAACTCGAAGTTCTCAAGGGCTTGGCAGAAGATTGAACAGCAAACAGCTCCATTTGAGAATACCTGGAATTCAAGTGGCCTTTACCAGAAATGCTGGGACGATGTGTTCGTTTTTAGCTCCGTGAACATGTTCTAACCCTCTTTCAAGTACTGCTGAGGATGATCCAAGCTGAGGGATGAGGACTTGAACTGAAGTCTCACAGTCTCCTCAGAAGCTCGCAGTTGCTAAAGAGAGAAATGAACCTTCTTGGAAAGCAGCATGGCCCAACCCCCCCAGCTTGCTGGAATGTGTAGAATTCCTTGGAAAGCTGGAAGTGAATGGCCAGGATTAAGGAGAAGATGATGACTTGCAGCAGTTTTGCCAGCGTTGCCAGCTTGAGGGTTTTGTGCTGGAAAAAAAAAGAGATTTCCAACCTGAGCAGCCTCGCTCTACTGGAGTTCAGATATTGGCTGTAAACCTCAGGTTGGTTTAAAACTTGATAAAAGGCTCAGTTTCTTTAAGGAAGGAGGGGAGTAAAATACAAAATTCCTCCTGAGTCCTCTTTCCAGTTACTTCCTTACATTCTTTGAAGAAAATGATTCCTGCTTATAAAAAATCCCAGAGTAAAGAGTTCAGCTTGGGAGAGAGCTCAGCTGCTCAGGTCAGCTCGGGAATTATCTGAAGAGCAAGCTGATGGAATACCCTTGGCAGCTGGATCCTGTGGAGTGCCAGAGCCTGGTTGTTGAAGGATGGGCAGGCTGACTCAGGGGCTGGATGGAGGATGAGCAGGAACCACCACAACGCCACTCGGTATGAAAAGAGTGTGAGCCAGAGGTCTGAGTCTGTGGTTTGTCTTTTTAATTTTTTGACTGATAGGCAATTCCCAACAGAATTCACAAAAATATACAAAATTAAATCAAGAATTGGTTGAAAGAGGTGTCCTCTAGCTGTTGTATCTCCCCCTTAGAGATAAAAATAATAAAATCACATGATTAATTTTTATTCCTTTATTTTTATTCCTTTCCAGCTTTTTATTGAGCTGGAAAAGACCAGGGAGAGAACATGGAAAGGTTGATGTGTGTCTCTCACCTGTGGGTTTAGAGCCAAGGAAGGCACCCAGTTTAACTCCATGAAACCAGTTCAACTCCAGGGCTTTGGCTGGGACAGAGATTAACATGACTTGTTTTCCATGAGTGAGGTATCTTCTGGCTCATCCATCCTTAGGATTTAAGGGCCTGGTTCTTGCTGCCTTGAGGGTCCACGGATTTGTTTCTTCCCAACTTTCTTGGCTGAAGAGCTGGACAAAGTAGGACGTTGCTAGGCTGACTCAGTCTCAGTGCTTCCATCCAGTGCCTTGTCAGGAGAAACAATCACAGCCTGCTTAAGGAAGTGCTCTGTGGCCTAATGCCTCAAATACTGAATTGGGAAGGTGAAATGTTTGGTTTCTGTCTCCGAAACAGGGAGTTTCAGTAAGGCTGGGGTTGGTAAAGGTCTGGAAGAGGTGCTGGTAATGCCAGGATTGAGGTCAGGGAAGAAAGTGCTTCCTTCCCCGTGTAACCCTGGAGGACTCTTGCATAACTGTTCTAAACCAGCTTAGGAGAGAGCTGAGATGGGGAGGGGAAAGAAGAAAAGCACACTAGTGAAAGATTGCTGATAAGCCCAGAGAATCCAAAAATAGGATCAGGCTCTGGGGAATGAAGGAAAACCTGCTGGAGGTAATAATCTGGAGATGGACAGAAATTCAAGGGACTCGCATGAGCCTGAGCCAGACAAACCCCAATCTTGGACCCTAATCTGCTTCCATCGATACCTGTGCTATATATACACAATTTATAAATTGTGTCCTGGCTGGGGAGGACAAAAAAACACCTCCTCAAGTTCTGGCTGTGCCTCACCTAGATCAGGATGCTCCCATCCCGTGGATGCAGGGGGAACTGGAGGGTCTGGCACTGCTGCAGGGGTGAAGCAGCATGGATGTTGAGATCCAGAGGATCATGGAATGGGGTGGGCTGGAAGAGACCTTAAAACGATCTTGTTCCAGCCTCCCTGCCCCAAGGGTTGGAACTAGATTGGTTTTGGCACCTTTCACTTGCTCCAAGTCCAGTTTGGCCTTGAGCACATCCATGGATTCCTCTTTTCAGTTGAAAATGATTCCTAAAACATGGACAAAGAGCTGCACTGCCAGATTTGGGAACAAGGCTTGACTCTCCCCCTCTTCCCAACTCTTTCCCCTTTTTTCCCCTTCCCCCTGACAGATTCACCTGCTGATTTGTTGTGCCATTTCCCTCTACTTTCATATGGCACAGAGAGATTCCTTCTATTTCCTGCTCCCAGATACACTTTGCTAGTCTGGAAATTAACACTTTTGCAGGAAAAACCCTCCCTCCACTTCTCTACCTTTCATTTTCTTTCTTTCTTGGCCAGCTCTTTTCCTCTGGAATTCTGGTTATCCAGTCTGGATACTGGTGGCTTTGAACCCTGGTGTGCTCATCCAGGGAACAGCAATTTTCAAGTTGATTTGCCCTTGAGTTTCAGTAATGTGTAAGAACCATTCCAGAAAAAAGATGGATATTGGTGATGATCTTTTTTGTTTCCTTTGGGTTGGGGTTTTTGGGAGTTTGTTTTTGTTTTGGGGGTTTTTTTGTGTTGTTTTTTTGGGTTGTGGTTCTTTGGTTTTGTTTGTTTGTGTTTTGGGATTGTTTGTTTATTTGCTTCTAATGCTTATAAAGCCTCATCCTGAAATTTCCTGCTGAAATTCCCCACTGGCAGCGATCATTTTTTGGTACTTGCTGCTTTCTCTTAATTTGATGAATATCCCAGTATTTTTCAGGCTCTTTTCAGTCTGTTTGAAACAGTGGCAGGAACTGGCTTGGCCAGCAAATTATTCAGTGTGAAGTCAATTATTCAATGCTCTCCGTGTTTTCCTACTTAACCAAAAAACACTGACTCGAGAGCGAGCGTCGTCTGGTTTCTTTGGGACTTACTTCAAATCTTTAATCTTCCCACTTCCATCCTTCCCCCTCTCCAGCTGTACTTGCTGATTAGTGTTTGACAGCAGGCTGGGCTAGAGCTGCTCTTCCTTTGCGGGGAGGTTTATTTGATCTTTTCCCACCCAGCAGCAGCTCTTGGAGAGCGTTCTGGCTGGGCTGGAAGAGGCTGAAGCTCCAGGGAATCCCTGCCTGGGGAGGGAAGGAAAGGTAGGAGAAAGCAAGAAACAGGAACAGGGGCACTTAGGCAATCACGCTGTGTTTTGGTACGAAAATAAGCTGGAAATAAAGATATTTGGGCTCGTGGAAGGAAAGCTGCTTGTCTCCTACCCAGACAGTAGTTGCTCTCAAGGCAGGCTCTTAATTTGACTGGACTTAAGATGGAAATCTGGAGTGGCTTTCTGGAAGTGGGATAAAAGCTGTTTAATCCTGGAAGTGCTGTGTTTGTGTGCAGCTGGCTTGCCCTTTCAAGTTCCGCAGGCTAATTTTCCTGGGAACCTCTTAAATAAATGGATATGATAACAATAAAAAAAAACTAGCTTTTCTGTGGGAGTTCTGTTCTCTGGAAAGGCCTTCTCTGCTTCCCTGGGATGTGGCTGCTTGTTGGTCTGTATTCCAGGTGGGAGATGCCTGACCCACTTGGGCAGGGGGTTCTGTCTTCAGAGCAAGTGTTGCCTTGAAAATTGCACTTTTTTCGTGCTTGCCTAGGGCTGCCTCATCAAAAGATGTGCAGGAAGCCTTTTCACTGAATTTTTTTCTTGCATGGTGCTCAGAGGTCTGTGCTGAGCAGTGTCCTGGTGTTTTGGTGCCGTGGCTGTGTTTCTAGGATGGGCAGGGAAGGTCACTATGGTGAACGGATGTGTTCCCTGTGGTCAGTCTCCCTGACCTGGGGATGTTTGCAGAGCTGGTGTCGAGTGTGTGCTGCTGAGCTGCCCTGCTCCAGATCTCTTGGGTATTTGTATTTGTTTTGCTCCTCCAGCGTCACAGAGCTGCTTTAAAAAAATGCACTTCCAACTTGTCCTTTTTCCTTGGCCTTTTCCTAGAAAGCTTAGAGTGGTGCAGAGGAGGAGAGAGAAAAGCTGTAGCATCCTGGCCTCTGGGCTCCTGTGGGATTTAGCTGCTCCAGATGTTTGGAGAAACTGCTCTGGGCTGGAAGCAATTCCCACCAAACTGCAGGGTATTAATGACCCTTGCAGGTCTTGCCTCGGGATCGTGTTCTCCGGAGCACGGAGCCGAGGATCATAAATAATGACCTCAGTGGGATCAGTGGTTTGAGGAATCCCAGATGGAGAGAGCTTTGTGCCAGCATCTCCAGCCCCCAGGCTCGTCCTAACCCCCAAAGGTTTGTTTTGGACGCCTTTGATATCAATCCCTGAATGGTTTGGGTTGGGACCTTGGAGCTCACCCAGCTGCACCCCTTGCCATGGGCAGGGACACCTTCCACCAGCCCAGGTTGCTCCAAACCCTGTCCAACCATGAACAATTCCAAGGATGGGGCAGCCACAGCTTCTCTGGGCAGCCTGTGAGGGAACACGACCATCCTCCCTTGAAGACAGATGTCTGCAGGTGTCCCTGTTTCACTCTACCACTGATCTTGAAAACATTATGATATTGAAAACATAATTTTGCTGATGATATGCCAGTGGTGACCGTCTGTGGAAGAGTGTCACTGGTGCTGGGAAGGACCCTGGGCCACAGCGAGTTAATGCTCAGAGAATCAATGCTCATCCTATTAAAAGTTCTCAAAAAATGATTGAAAGCACTTGGACTAATAGGCCTTGGGTTTGCATCAGTAAATGAGTTTATGAATCCCTCATGACTGGGCCTTTCCATAAGGAAAACAAGATAGGTGCTGATGTAAGTGGCAGCTGGAGCCTTGTTTTTGTGTTTTGATTAGAGCAGGACTCTCCAGCAGGAGCTGGAAATGTCTGTGAGCCTCCCCTGCTAACTCTGGGAGTGACCCTGTGGATGGAGGGGTGGTTCCCTTCCTGACTTCACCCTCTCTCCCATCCCTTGATGTGTCAGGGTGACCTTAGCCGGCATTTGGAGATGTTTTTTGGAAAGCAAGGAGCATTTAAGACTGATGCAACTGCTTGCCAGGTCAATTGAGAAAATGCCTTTCTCCTGAAAGGTTTATGCTGCAGCAAACAGAGTAAAACCCCTTTGCCCTTACTCACGTCTTCCTAAAGATCAGCACCAGCTTTGGACAGGATGCAGGAGCCATGGTCAGGACAGGCATTTACCTGGAGCTGAGTGACCCTGGCATGGGGGTTGTAGCCTGTCTCTCGTTACCCATTTGTTTCCTCGGATGCAATTTTCCTTTCCCTCATGACAGGGAGACTCTCCTGTCTGTCTCCTTGCATCGAGCAGAGACTGCTTTGTACAGAACTGGAAAAAAATCAGTAATGACTGGAAGGAGGCTTTGGGAATGTGAGACAAACCTCTGCTTTGCTGGAACAGGAGAGGGATAAAGTGGAAGTCAGCCCTTCTCCTGGCAGAAATCAAATATCTTCTGTGCCACAGGGGTAATGGGGGGTGCATACATCTCATTTTTCCAATATTGTTTTTGCCTCCATGATTTTCAAGCGATCACAAAGCTGTAGTGGAGGTGATGAAGGGCTGACTTGGCTTCTTGAACCTCTCCTGGGCTTCATCAGTTACCTCATGGACCTTAAAGCTCATCCAGTTCCACCCCCTGGCATGGGCAGAGACATCTTCCACTGTCCCAGGTTACTCAGGAAGGCAAAGCAAGTTTTCCTTCTTTATTTATTTAGCTCCTCTGCTGCTTAAGAACTTGTTTTTTTTCATGAATAATGTCTCTTGGAGCCACATGGAAGGAATCAATCGTAGGAAATAAAGAGCTTGTAATCCATTTAACTCGGACTTTCCACCTCTGGTTGAGCCAGGGACATTCATGCCTAACTCAGGGCAGCAGTTGTGCTCAGCAAACTCCTCAGCAAAAACATGCTGGTAGTGGGTGAGGCTCGCTGCAAGCTTCTGGTTTGCAGCTTGGTGAGGGTGGCAAAGCTCCTGGAGTCTGTGGAGAGGAAGAATGTCGTGCAACCTTTTTAATTCTTTAAATATTTTTTTAATTCCTTGTTGGCGCCCCATCCCTTTCCCCACCTTCCCTTTCCCCACCTTCCCTTTCCCCACCTTCCCTTTCCCCACCTTCCCTTTCCCCACCTTCCCTTTCCCCACCTTCCCTTTCCCCACCTTCCCTTTCCCCACCTTCCCTTTCCCCACCTTCCCTTTCCCCACCTTCCCTTTCCCCACCTTCCCTTTCCCCACCTTCCCTTTCCCCACCTTCCCTTTCCCCACCTTCCCTTTCCCCACCTTCCCTTTCCCCACCTTCCCTTTCCCCACCTTCCCTTTCCCCACCTTCCCTTTCCCCACCTTCCCTTTCCCCACCTTCCCTTTCCCCACCTTCCCTTTCCCCACCTTCCCTTTCCCCACCTTCCCTTTCCCCACCTTCCCTTTCCCCACCTTCCCTTTCCCCACCTTCCCTTTCCCCACCTTCCCTTTCCCCACCTTCCCTTTCCCCACCTTCCCTTTCCCCACCTTCCCTTTCCCCACCTTCCCTTTCCCCACCTTCCCTTTCCCCACCTTCCCTTTCCCCACCTTCCCTTTCCCCACCTTCCCTTTCCCCACCTTCCCTTTCCCCACCTTCCCTTTCCCCACCTTCCCATCCCTTCCCCCAGACCTGTTTGGTGCTTTCCTGCATTTATCTTTGGGTTTGTGGCTCAGATTCCCTGCACTTCCCTGGCTCCTGCCAGGATCAGCAGCGCTGTCTGGCTCCTGGCGTTCTCACCTCACCTTAGCTGCTGTTTTAGATTTTTAGCTGTTGAACTGCTGGGTTCTTGTGCTGCTCTGAGTGTTTCTGGAATGCTGTCCCAAAGGGACTCCACCAGACATACACTTGGAGAGGTGGAAAGGTTTGACTTGCTCTGCCAAAAACGTGATTTCACGCACTTCGGGCTGCTTAACATTTCTCTGTGCTGCTTCTGAAAGCCAAGAGCCTCATTAGACTTAAGATAGGAGCAATTCAGGAGTTGTTGCCCATCTCTCCACCAGCCCCCAGAAGATGAAGCTCTTTTTATACTCAGGTTGTCAGAAGTTCTTTGGCAGAGGGGACCTGAAGTGTTCCATGGTTTTCCTCGTGTCCCACCTGGGCCTCGTCTATTGCTGGGAGTCACTTCAGAACCTGCTTGTGGATTCACCTGATATTTTTGGATCTGCAGCAGATTTTGGGTTTTCAGAGCTGCGCCAACACCTTGACCTGCAGAAAGGTTTGTGCAGAAAGCAGAGATTGTGTTTAATTATTGCTCTGCCAGAAGTTTATACAGGTTTTTCCGGCGCCCTGTTCCTCTTCTTCCACCCTTTCAAAATTCCAGGCACCCATTCCTGCCTCCGTTTGTGGAAAACATTGAGAAGCTCAGTTGCAGAGGGCGTTAGTCCGTCCCGTGCTTATTTATTTAGGGAGATTAAAGTCTAAGTTTTTCTTTTGTAATCCCTTTGAAGTATTTATCTTTTGAAGTCTGAATTTTCATTAACTGGAAGTGTACAACCCCCAAACTACACGCTGCCCTAGTTTCAAAGCTGTAATTTTTTTTTTTTTTTTTACAGAAAACATTTAAGAACAATAAACAACAGGTCAGACCCAGAGGGGCTCCACGTCACAGAGCTATTTGGGATGTGTCTATTTGGGTCATCCCTTGCCACTTTGGGGAACCAAAGTGGCTCTGCAGGCTGCCTGCCTGGGCTGGGATGTAGCTGTGGATTTTCAGGATCTCGGGAGACAGTGATGTTCCCTTTCTGAGTGCTCTGCTAGACCAACACATGGCCTGTAGACCTTTCTTTCAGTTCTTTAATTTGGTTTCCCCCCTCCACTCTTATTTTCTGTCACTGAGGCAGCAGCACTTGGCTTTTAGGACAAGGATGTTGTGCTTTGCTGCCTCAGTTCTCATCCAAAAGATTCCATATATCCATATGCACATGGCAAGGAGTACTTTGCTGCAATTTTATCTCTTTTGTTTGTTTGCCTGGGGTAAAAAAAATAGATGCTAACTGGAGATTTGAGATATCTGCTGCTTTTATTTGTGCGGTGTTATCAGTGTAAAAATGAATGTTTGCAGCCTGGAAAAATTGGGTGGGAGACCTCTGACCCACCCTAATTTCCAGAGTGGGGAATAACAATGTGTTGGGAAGAATAACCCTGCTGGGTCATCAAGGGGGTGGTCGCCTGGGCATCCTCCACCCCTAAAATTAATCACTTGAAGCTGTTTTATGGCTTTGGGGTGTCCCATTCCCGCCTTGAAATGAAATCTTGGATCTTGCAAGTTGAGATGCTTTGGGTTTGTGCCAACAAAACGTGGAAAATGCTGCTCAGGGTGTGTGTGTGCATCTCGATTTCCTCCCGTGGGAGTGGCCAGAGCAAACAGCCCTCAGTAACAGCTTGTTATTAAACAGATGGGGATATTGACCCTCTTCCATTTCCATTTTCCAAGTCGGGGAGAATGAAATTGCATTATTTTGTCTTGGAGGAGTTCAGTGCATTAATTAAAAAAAAAAAAGTGTATGAAAACCAATGGAGAGTCCATGAAAATCACAAGAATTTAGATAATTTATATGATTTCAGCCCCGGTTGGGCAATAGAGATTTCTCTTCTATTTTTCTTTTTTTGTGCACAGAACCGTAGAGTTTGCTCTGGAATAGCTTAATTTGTTTAAAAAGTGTTTAAGGAAAATCGGGATTTTCCAGTATAATTAGGGAAACGACTGACAAGCAGGGTTACAAGCATATCAGTAGGGCTAATTGATTATCAGGGATGTTCTCACCTAATTGGCATAGGAAATGATTTGCTTAACAAGGTTTTAAGCATAATTAGATTGATACACGTTTTAGTAGAGATGGAGATGTTGAATTTACAGAGATTCTTGATAAACAGTGATCCCAGGAGTCACCAGCAAGAGGAAAAACACTTCTTTTAATATGGAAATCAGCAGAATCTATCAAAGCTCTTTTTAAAATGAATTAACTTAAAAACTTAATCTCAAACACACCACGAGCCTCTGTGTTTTATGTTTATTTATGTTCCAAGTGGGATGAGTTTCCTTGGGCCTGCATTTTGGGAGCCTGTGTGCTCAGGGCTCGCTTTGGTTTTGAGTGTCCCATTGCCCCTCCAGATACGGGGGGGAGCACGTGGTTCTCCCCCTCATCCTCCCCACAATTTTGCCTCTCTGAAACCAAGGTTTTCCATGGGATGGGTCTTTGGCCATGCCTTGGTAGAGGGAGATGTTGTAGGGGACCACATCTGGAGGGGTGGAATTATTGGGGAAAAATGTGTCTGCCTCTTTCCAAATGCTTGGCTTTGCTCTGACGTGTCCTGAGGCTTCAGGATTCCATGGGTTAGTGGTGGACCTGGCAGTGCTGGGTTAATGGTTGGACTCCATCATCTTAGAGGGCTTCTCCAGCCTTAATGACTCCATGATTTCATTATTCATAAGCCTCCATCAAAGCATGCTTGGCTGTGTTTTGGGTTTTCTCTTGGACGTGCTGATCCGAGCCATCCCGAGCAAACCGTGGTGGGTGTTCAGAGCAGGGCTGTCCATGGTGTGGCTGGAAGTGCAGAAAAGCTGCTTGTCCCCAGGCTGTTAAAAACCACAGAATTTCCTGAGCTGGAAGGAACCCACGAGGATCATCCAGTGCAGCTCCTGGCCCTGCACAGACACCCCAGCAATCCCACCCTGGGCATCCCCAGCAGCGCTGTCCAAACGCCCCTGGAGCTCTGGCAGCCTCGGGGCCGTGCCCATTCCCTGGGGAGCCCAGGCAGTGCCCAGCACCCTCTGGGAGAAGAATCTTGCCCTGATATCCAACCTAAACCCCTCCAGACCCAGCTCCAGCCCTTCCCTGGGTCCTGTCCCTGTCCCAGGGAGCA
The DNA here is from genome assembly GCA_013397175.1 of Platysteira castanea. Lineage (NCBI taxonomy): Eukaryota > Metazoa > Chordata > Aves > Passeriformes > Platysteira > Platysteira castanea. The sequence continues at coordinate 428,262 of VYXC01002708.1, read as the reverse complement.
GAGATCAGTGCCTGCCCCTCCTCTTCCCCTCATGGGGAAGTTGTACCTGCAGTGAGGTCTCCCCTCAGTCTCCTTGAAGGGGAGTCAAAGGGAGGACTTGGACTGTAGCAAGCCTTGGGAAAGGCTGTTAAACCTGCTCCTCTGGGGCTTCATCCCCCCTACTTACCCAGTGCACTTCAGGACTTGTGCTGTTGCTCTTCCCTTCCCTAAAATGAGGGCACTGAGATGCTTTAGTGATTGGCCTTGATTGCTGCCTTCCCTCTCCACTCCAGGTGTCTGAATATTGCCCTGAGACTACAGGGATGGAGGAGTTAACTCAGAGAGACAAAAATCAAAAAATTTTTAGGCCAGATCTCCCCAGAGAGCTTCTCTGTTAAATTTGCAACTCCAATTCTCCGTTCTTTCTTTTTCTCCGAAGCTGTTTGGAAAGGAATAATGTGTAACAGATACCTCACTTCAGTACCTCCGAAGTGCAGTGTGTGCTAATTAGGCATCCTGGAGCCTTTGGAAAATGCTCCTATTGTATTTGCAGATGGAATCTACCCTGCTCCCCCTTTTTGGACAAGCAAGCTGGTTATTCAGCTCTGAGAAGCTCACAGGCATTGGCAGATGATGCATCTTTAAAGTCAAGGTTGAGAGCATGTGTGGGTTTGCGTTTTCTATTCTATTTCTTTTTTCCCCTCTCCCTCCCGGTGCACGTTGCTGAATTTGAATAATTAATGCCTGTTGTCTTGCTTCCTGTTTTCATTTCTGTATGTAATGCTAACCAGCAGTGGGCTGAATCATTCATAGGCTGCTTTCTCCACCTCGACAGCTGGAGATGTCATGGGCACGGTGATGGTGGGGTGCTGCAGACTTCTCCTGCTCCCCTAAATCCATTCCTGGAAGCAGGAGCAGTAAGTATTGAGTCCGTGCTCTTGGCCAAGCGAGGCTCTCTGGGCAGATGGTATCAGTGTGGTTTCTCCCCCTGCAGCTCCTGTTGCTGCTCAGGTGTCCGGGTGTGTGCAGGGGAGGGTGGGTCCTGCATTTTGTCCTTTCCCATCTATTTCAGGCTTTTATGGCTCTGTTTGTGATGCTCATGGAGAAGGGGGAAGGATTTTAGGCTTGTTGGTTGTCCCTCGTGCAATTACACTGTATTTAGGAATGGATTTTTTTTTAACTCATCTTAGATTTTTTTGTCATTGTGCTTTTCCTGAGGTTTTGTGGAGAGCGGCGTGGAATGTGACTACCTTTGCAGTGAGAGGAACCAGGGTGGGAGCTTCACTTGGTGCCTCACAGAGCCTTTCCAGCTGTCTTTTCCCTTGGACACTGCCAGGGATCCAGGGGCAGCCACAGCTTCTCTGGGCACCCTGTGCCAGGGCCTCCCCACCCTCCCAGGGAAGGATTTCTCTCTAACATCAAATCGACACAATTCTTGCAAGTGATCAAATAAAATACCCAGTGAAAGCTTTCGTAGATGGAGGTGGCCTGTCTGCCCTCTTGCCTTGCATGACTAAAGCAGGAAGAGGTGGAAATCAGGAGAGATGTTATCCTTTGGATATGGATTTGTACGGGATTACTTGGAACAGCTGTAGCCTTCTAGGTTTTCAGGGTGGGAATAAGGGGTTTGGCTGGGGCGTTGTTAATAAGCTGTGAATGATTTTTACATCTTGAACAGATCCCTCAGCCTCTTGTACATCACTCAGTGCCTCGAATCTTCAGGGCAGAGAGGATGGTGAGCAGAGAGGATGGTTTTGCCCAAGACCTTTAAATAGCATCCCGTTTTGCACATCCTCAGTGTTTCTGTCCCACTGTGACAGCTTTCCTGCCCATGGTGGGAGGGCAGAGGGGGGAGACTTTTCCTAGGGATGGTCTTGAAGCTGAAGATAGGAGGCAGCTTGAGCAGTGACTAATGCTGAGCTTTATAAATAGCGAGAGGAGAGAGGTGAGATGCGGGCAGGGAGGTGACCTCGACACGAGGCCACGGAGGTGGCACAGCAGCGCTGGGGGCAGCTGGGCTGGGAGGGCCTGGGGGGACGTGATCAGCAGGCAGCTCAGCTGTGGTGTCAGGCTGGCTGTGCCCGAGCTCTGTCCCGCTTGTCACCCTCGAGGGGATGAGCAGGGCCACGTGGGGAGCGGGGCTGGCCACACACGGGTGCCCACCTCGCGTCCCCTGCCTGGGTCAGCGCCTGGAGCGGCACGGAGAGCTCTGCTGGAAGCACAAAGCTGCCTCTGTGTCCAGGGCACAGAGGGCACAGGCCTGTGGGGACAGTCTGCTGGGCTTGCAGCCACACCAGCCTCCTGTCTTTGTGATGCTGAGTCCTGATGGGAGTCAGGGCAAGGCTGTCCTGGGCTGCGGGCACGGAGCGGGAGTGGACCCAGACACGGACGGGAGCTGGGAGGGTTGAGCTGTCTGTGTCCTTGCTGACATTTCTGGACTCCACCACTGTTGCCCTGGTTTTTGCTAAGCCTTCTGTTTTTAACCTTGGAGTGAGATTCTTTCACACAGATTCATGTAAATAATAGCCAATGTTTACTTAACGGTATTTTCTGTTTTTCATTCCTTTTGTGATAAGAGAGCTTTGATGAGCACCTTTCTTCTCCAGTGGGATTGAGAAGGAAGTGACATGGCCTCCAATCCCTTGTGGAGTTGGGACGTGTATAAGAATGAGATAATGTAAACAATAAAGGTCAATTCCTTCTTTTTTGCTGAACCTGGCAGGTCTGAGAGCGTCTTTATTGTGTCTTCCCAGACACACCACCACCCTGTCTGCAGTGCCTGCAGCATCCCCTTGTGCATCAGCTGGAGTGACAAATATGGTCAGCCCTGCTTTTGGAGGCTTCCTTCCATGGGATGTGTCAAGGAGAAGCTTTTAGGTGGCTGGTTTGTCTCCCTAAGTGCAGCCACGCTTTGCTGAGGGCAGTGAGGATGCTACTCTGCTGTCACAGCTTTTCCCAAGACCTGAGCACTGGGAATCCCACACGTAAGGAGGTGTTTCCCCTGGAGAGGGTAGGATCTACTGCCCACACACCCTGCACTCAACTCTGTGCCCTCGGGAAAGGTGGGCAAGCACTTTGCAGGCCCAGCTGCTGTCAAACCCCACTCCCAGCCCATGCCTGCTGATGATGCACACAGCAGCAGTGTGCGGGGCTGTGGGTGCATACCTGTGCTTCAGGAACCTGTGGAAAACCTTGTGGTGTGGGATCAAGCCCAGCAGCCAGCTCTGCATCGCTGTGAGTGCTTGAGAGGGTAATATCTGGATCATGTATATGGTTTCTATGCACACTGTAGTCTGTATCCTTGGGGTTATCCTGCGCAGGGCCAGAAGTTTGATCCTTGCTGGATCCCTTCCAGCCCAGAGTAGTCCATGATTCTGTGATACCCCTTCTGCAGGAGGCATGGAAGTGTTTATTCCTTGTCTGGGACTGTTTTGCAGGCTCCATGGGATGCTTTAGCTTGGCTGGGTTTCAGCTTTGTGGAGGTCTCTGAATCAATTTTTCAGGTTGTTTTGCAGAAGCTCTGCCTCTTTATACTTCAGTCATTCATAAAAACCCAATCACCTGGGCTGCAGATCATCATCCTCCTGCTTTTGTCCTCACGTGGCTTTCCCTACCGATGACTCCTACGAACACAGTCACTTCTGGTGGTGTGGGAGAAGCTGCACAAGGAAATCAAACTTGCAAACTAATTAAACTTCTTGGTCTTGTTGAGTTACGAGTGGGAGATGTTGGCAGGGCTGGGAATAGATCTGATTCTCATCCCTCCTCTCAGTAGCCAGAGGACACGGTTAATTATTAAATCGCGTGTTAATGTATCGAAACATCGCTCGGGATTTTAATTCCCTTTTTTTTGTTGTTTTCTCTCCTTTGCCTCAGGGCGCTCCCAGGAGCTGATGGAGTTGTGGTAGCTGGCTCCGAAGNGGTGGCTGGGGAAAAGGCATCAAGCAGGTGACAGCAGCTGGCTGGCACCTCTTCCCTGGGATGCTGCCTTGTAGGTCTTGGTTGGAAGTGTTAAATACTTGATTTTTTTTTTTTGATTGGTTTGGTTGTTTGATGAGAGTCGCTGACCCTGCTGGAGGAGGGCTGAGATGTCNGGCTGGGAATAGATCTGATTCTCATCCCTCCTCTCAGTAGCCAGAGGACACGGTTAATTATTAAATCGCGTGTTAATGTATCGAAACATCGCTCGGGATTTTAATTCCCTTTTTTTTGTTGTTTTCTCTCCTTTGCCTCAGGGCGCTCCCAGGAGCTGATGGAGTTGTGGTAGCTGGCTCCGAAGGGGCTGGAAGGAGCATGGTTAAACACCAACCCCTGCAGTACTACGAGCCCCAGCTATGTCTGTCCTGTCTGACCGGGATCTACGGCTGCCGCTGGAAACGGTACCAGCGGTCACATGATGACACCACCAAGGNATTGATTGGCTTGGATGTTTGATGAGAGTCGCTGACCCTGCTGCAGGAGGTCTGAGGTGTCCTCCCCATGTGGCTGATGCAGAGATGGGCACGGTGAGGTTGGTCGTGGTGCTCCAGGGGATTGGATGTGCCCAAATCTGTCCATGTCGTGGTCCTGGGGAACACTTTTCCCGTGGTTTTTTACTCCTTGCTCTGTGTTCTGCTGGTGCTTGCAGCACCCTGGGCTGGATCTGTAGGTCCTGTGTTTCTGCATCATCTCTGCCTCCCTGGTGTGGTTTTAGTGGCATGGTGGTACTTGGTCCAAGGGGGGACTTGATCTTGGAGGCCTTCTCCAACCTTTATGATTCTGTTCTTGCATGTGAAAATGAGTTTGGAGGTAGGGGAGCAGGTTGCCCAGAGCAGCTGTGGCTGCCCCTGGATCCCTGGAAGTGCCCAGGGCCAGGCTGGACAGGGCTCTGAGCAAGCTGGGCTGGTGGGAGGTGTCCCTGCCCGTGGCAGGGGGTGGGACTGGATGGGCTTTAAGGTCCTTTCCTACCTAAACCCTTCTGGGGTTTGATGAAAGGCAACAGAAGGTGAGAGCAAGCTGGGGTACGGTAAATGGGAAAGCAGGTGACTCTTCCCCCCCTGGATAAATATAGATTTTAAGAGCTCTGGCAGAGGGAATCCAGGCAGTGAGGCTCGACTTGTGCCTCCCCTCTTGTTCTGGGCTGTGTGATGAGGTCTCGTGATGTGTTGATAGGAGAAGTGTGAAAATATTCCTGTCAAAGCCACCCTGTTACATCATCTGGGTGAGGAGTTTGTGTTGCTATTCTCCTCTGCTCCCATGTTGCCTGGGATGGTTTTTTTAAACTGTGCTTATGAGTTAAGTTTTGGGGGTTTTTTCCTTTTTAAATCTCATTTCATCTGGAAATGCTCCCAGGAGACCCTTTGGTTGCTTTCTGAACGCTTAATTTTGCTCTGCTATCGCTTGGCTCCTCTGTTCTGTTTTTTAGTCTATAACTGGGGATCTTCTTGGCTCTGGAGTGCTTTTCCTCTTGGAAAAGCAGCTGTGAAGGAGCAAACACGGCTGTGTGGCAGATCCCGTGCCAGAAATGCTCCTGGTGGTGAATTGCAGCCTTTGTTGGTGGTGCAGCTTGGCCGGGAGCTCCTCTGTGAGTTGGAAAGTCACGCTTGAGTTTGTGCAGCACAAAACAAATTTCCTTTTGCAAAGTAGGAATGTTGGTGCTGTTTTCCTTCTGCTTTCAGCCTGGCGAGCTTGGTCTGGGCAACCACTTTGAGCCAGCAGGACGTTACAATTCTTAGCTAAAAATTTACACAGAAGTTGCCATGAATTTTTCAGGGAAGTCTGCCTCTGCTTGCGTTACCAAAAAATATCACTGGCAGCTTTCCAAGTCTACTTGGAATTTCCATTGGTTTTTTCCTAGTGCTGGAAAGGACTTCATTGTGTTTAAAGGTAGCTGATCCAGGCTTAAAAATACGTCCAGTCTGAGCTGGTCTTTTGAAAGTCTGTGTGAGGCCTCAACTTCCGCTTTGGTAAAAGAGAGATGGAGACAATAGCAGGAGTAGGAGAAGAAAGCCTAAAATGAGCTGCAGGCTGTGCAAAACAGAGCAGCTGTGGCTGCCCCTGGATCCCTGGCAGTGCCCAAGGCCAGGTTGGATGGGGCTTGGAGCAGCCTGGGATAGGGGGAGGTGTCCCTGCCATGGCAGGGGTGGCACTGGATGATCCTGAAGGTCCCTTCCAACCCAAACCATTCTGTGATGTTATTTTTTTTTTAAATATTGATCTGTAAAGGATGAACAAAGAAAACACCACAACTTAGGAGCCTTTTTTCTTGATACATTGATGATAACACCTCCAGTATTGCCTCACATCTGACCTCACACTAACTCAGCCTCTGTAAACCCAGCAGTATAACACACGTTTTCCTGAGCAGGATTTCTATAAAAACAGCTGTGGCACACTGGAGAGGTTCTCAAGTCTTGCAGAAATCCAGAGCTACCTGGAAAGGAAGGACTAGGACATGCACGAGTTGTTTTCCTGCCTTGTAATTCTCAGCAAGCAAGTCATGTTTTCAAAGAGGAATTTTTTAGTGTAGAGCACAGCGTGGTTATCTGCTTTCTTGTTCAAACATCAAACTCCCCAGAATAAAAGGCTTTCACCTAAATTTGGGTCACGACCCAGCTTTGCCTCCATGATATCTTCAGCTGATGCCTCTGAGTGTTTGTTGTCTGAACTGTGCTGCACCTCAACAGCCAGAGTTTTAATGATTCCTCTCTTTTTTCTTTCAAATTGAATGCACATCAAGCTTTCTACTCCACGTTAAAAATTTACATGAAAATAAGAATTTTAATTGGACCACCTGAGTTCTAGTTTTTCTGAGAGGCAGCTTGCTGGCATTGTCATCATCTCTTTTCTCTGACCTTTGAGAACGGAAGAGAGGGGCTGAAGGCACACAACCAATGTACTCTGATCTCTTTTTAAAATTTTGAACATTTGCAAATTTCCTTTTTTTCTATTGTGGGCCCTCAGCTTTAATGGCAAGATCCCCTTTCACATTTAAAAAAAAAAATTAATGCTTTTTTAAATGAAAGACACATGAAGGAGGAGAAATGGACTTGCTGAGATTCAGATCATTATAATCTCTGTAGCTGGTGGGAGGAAGGAATTTCTGATCTAACCACAGCTTGTTCATCACATATCCCACCAAGGATAATATGAAGTCAGTGCATGGAAGCATTTTTTATTGCTTCCAAACCTCTTTTGTTTGTACACAGCAAATATCCCACCTTGGAAATCATCCTGGGTGAGAGAAGGGGAAGAGATTTCCTGCCAAAGGAAATGGCAATGATAATTTTTAGAAGCCACTTTTATTGACTGGCTGGGCTGAGCTATCAAAGCATGGCCTTCTGTACATCACAGATCTCCTAAGCTTCTTCTTAATTGCAAGTTGTCTGAACTGTGAGGATGTGGGAGGGGAGATGAGGGGAAATATCCAATAAAACCCCTCCCTACCTTTATCTGCTGCTGCTCATGGAGCTGCAAATCTATAAATGAGATACCAATCCTACAAATTGGGCAGTCCTTGTGAGGATTTATGCCCTTCAAGTGAAATGTGTGTGATTCAGGATGGTCCATTTGGTTAAATGCATCATGTGACCTCCAGCTGAGGCTTCTGATGGCTTTTTGGGGTCCTTTTGTGCGAAGATAAATGAGGAGCTGTGATCCATCAGCATAATGAATTGCAGCGCTGTGCCTGGGCTGCGTGGATTAATTCACTCTCTGGTGAAATGCTCTTGTAATTCCCGCTTGGCCAGAGCTGTGAAATGACCTGAACAGATGATCTAAGCCACCCGCTTTGGAGCCGGGACTTTGTCAGTGCTAATTCCCAAACGGCCAGAGGTCACTGGTCACAGAAATTGCTTGCTTTGCTGAAATCTGCTATTCGAGGGTGGGTTAATTTGCCCTTTTCCATGTGTTTTTCAATTTGTGAGTGTTCCAGACCCGTAGGCCTGAGGGCACAGGAGCTTTTGAGGGAAACAGGCTCTTTCAAGGTTGTTTGATTGGAGGCTGGGCACTGAAGCATTGGATGCTGCACTTTGGATGTGACCAGTGATTCAGAGCTGAGTCCCCATGAATGGATGTGTCCAGTCATGTTGGATTGATGGGCTAAATGCAGGGAAATCCAGTCATTCCATTAAATATCGATGTGTTTTTTCCTTATTGTTCCTGAAGGTGCCCCCCTCACTAAAGGGGGTTGGACCAGATGACCTTTAAAGGTCCCTTTCAACCCAAACTATTCTGATTCTATGATTCTGGTTTTTTTCCCCTTGATGCTTGGAAATGAAAGCAAAACCAGGCTTTGTTTAGGGTTTTAGACATCACTTAAACACCCTTTAAAATACACCTTTGAGCTCTTTGTTTTACAGGGAGGCTGTGAGGTGGATGCTTGTCCAGGGAAGCTGTTTGGGATCCACGTGTCAACTGAGCCAGGCAGGAATTGCATTTGCTGTGCGTGGTGCCATCAGACCAGGCTGGTTTTAACAGGGAATAGCATATTTTTAGCCATCATGAAGGATCAAGACCTCTCTTAGGCTGGGCAGGATCCTGTGGAGGACTAGCAAAGAGCAGGGAGTTGTTCCAGCCTCAGGAAATGGGGTTAACGTGCCAGGAGCTTGCTTCTCTTTGATTTCCACACCCTCACGCAGCTCCTAGAAAGGTTGGGGTGAACCTGCTTGTTCTGTGTCAAAGAGGTTCCCTATTTCAGCAGTGCTGCTTTGAAGGATGGCAAATCCCAAGTCCTTGAAACCCCAGGAAAGCCACAGAGTTGGAGCCCAATCTTGTGGTGCACCCTAAATGTTGTCAGGGTGAGGATGTTTGATTAATGCTGAATTTCTGGTGCAGCCCTGATGTAGGCAGAATGCCCGTGGGGGAGAGTCTGCAAAACCCATTGACTGTGGGGCCTGGGTTGGGATTATGGGCTCAGACTGGGTGATTAACGTGCCCTGGGATTTTAAAAAGCTTTAGAGGTGTCAAAGGTTTTTAGTGCAGAGCATCTGCAAAACGTGGGTTTGGGCTCTGAACAGCCAGCACTGAACTGAGCTGTGTCTGGAGGAGGGGTGAAGAAGAGAAGGGGGCAAGGAGGGATTTTTGGGCCGTGGTCCCTTAGAGCCATCCCTATGTTCAGCCAGTCCATCCCTGGGTTTTTGGAGGGGTTCCTTTCCCCTGGACACCTGGGTACAGCAATGCTCCTCCAGTCAGGACTCTTGTGAAATCTTGGCCAGTTTGAAGATGCTCAATCAACTCCTGGTTTAACCCGTGTGGCAAAGCCTCTCCGGGCTCTCCCTGTGAGTTCCTGCACTGGTTTTGACTGGGATACAGTTAATTTTCTGCACAGCAGCTGCTATGGTGCTGAATTCTGGGTTTATGACCGTAACAGTGTTACAGCTATTGCTGAAGGTTGCTTACACAGCATCAAGGTACAATATTTTCTGAATTCCCTGCAAGAAGGGGAGAAATGAGGTGGGTTTTGTGCTTGTTTTCCTAAACAAGCGTTTCTCCTCTCAGCTGGGTACTTGTTGTTACAGTTAGACTTTTACAATTGAATTATCTAACTCCTTTTCCCAAAGAGGCAGTGGGAACCTGTGATCTAATTAATCCCAGGTTAATTCACTGTGTCTCTCTGTACTCTGATATTTAGTCTTTTCCCATGTGTGGAGTCACTTCCCCATGAGTGTGAATTTTGAGGAGAGAAAATGACAAAAGTGAAATGGCATTAACATCATGGAAGTTTGACTTGTGGGAGCCTTGATGTCAGACGTTCTCTCTCTGATCTTGACAGAAGAGTGACAAATCGTGGCCCTTTTCCAGAGGAAACTGGGTTTTTCTCACCCAGAGGGAAGTGAGCGTGACCTTGCTGCCCTTCAGTTGGACTCGAGTGATTTCCTTTACATTTGGGGTTGAATTTGCCAGCCTCCTGCTTTGCCAACTCTGCTTGTCCAACCTCTCTTGCAAATTCCCAGGTGTCCTGGAATAGATCCAAGGACAGTTGGGCTGTGACAGAGCAGAAAATGTTGGAGAACAACTTTCCAGCTTGTCCTTACTGGGTGGCTGGATGCACTGGGCGAGTGCAGGGGCCAATGGAAAAGGCTTTTTTTCCTCCTATCTTTTTCTCCTGTCCAAGTAGAAGGTATTTTTTCCTGTCTCTCATAAAAGCAGACTTTGTGGAAGTGTCTCGAGGATGCTTGTGGGTCCAAAACGACCACAAAAATTACCTGGATAAGAAGGAAACCATGCTGCAGTGGGAGTAAATGAGTGAAATGGAGGGGATAGGAGGGAGCAGGATTAGCTTGTGGTGATGATCCTTGAGAAGGGTCTGCAGAGGAAGAGGTGGAAGTTAGGGACAGTTTGGGAGTAGAGCACAGACTGGGTTGGGTTGAGAAGGACCTTGAAGACCACCTAATTCCACCTTCCACTGTCCCAGGATGCTCCAAGCCCCGTCCACCCTGGAGACTTCCAGGGATCCAGGGGCAGCCACAGTTTCTCTGGGCACCCTGTGCCAGGGCCTCACCACCTTCACAGCCAAGAATTCCTTCCCAAAATCCCATCCATCCCTGCCCTCTATCAGTTTAAAGCCATCATCCCCTGTCCTGTTATTCCAGGCCCTTGGCAAATGCCCCTCTCTGAAATAAAGCTCAGCAGGGAAGAACTTGGAAATAAGTGAGGTGTGGCTTTCCTGGCACTGGTCACAAGACATTTCAGTCATCTCCAGTTGGTTGTTTTGGAGAGGACTCTGCTGCCTGTGGGGTCTGGGTGGGGATCCAGAGTGCTTGGGTTCCAGGAATGCTTGTGGTTTTAGGAATTGGGAACCGCTGTGCTGCTGACATGGCTCATTAACAAAAGTGATTAGCGAAGCTGAAAAATGTAATGACTCTTCTTTGTTGGCTGCAAAGCTGATCGGTGATTTTTATCTTTATTTACTGTCTCGTGAGTCCCTCTGGGATAGGGTACTTGGATTTAGGGGTGTTTGGGTGCAGATTTAAGCTTTTTCTCCAGGTCGTTTCCAGCCAAGCTCCAAAGTGGGGTTTCAAGGGTGTAATAGCAGCTGGAGATGTGCTTGTCCATGGGTGGAGGTTTTAATTGGTTTTTGGTTGTTGTACTCATCTCAGCCTTGAAAATTATTCTAATTCTTTTGCCTTTGTGCCATGTTTACAGTGAGGTGTTAGAGCGAGAAGCTGATGGACTGGTCTGGGCCCATCATTTCCACTTGAAGTGCAGTTCTGAGCCTGTATTTGGCAGATATTTATTTGCAGATGATGTCAGCAGGCACTTGAGAGTCAATTGACTTCAGTGAAGTCAAATGAGGCCCTTTTCCAGGGAGGACTATGGAACAAAAAATGAAACAACTGAGGCTTTGTTTGAAGTCTGCACTGTTTGCAGCCTGTGACCCTTAAAAAGGAATCAACCTCCTTGTGAGCTCTCCTGAAGCCGGTTGTAAAGTCAAGGTTGACTTTTGGGTGACAAAAAGCAGTGCCACTGACCAGCAGTGAAGTTTGGGTGGTTGTTGGAGTCATGCTGCACGTGCCAAAGGTGGCCCTCGGTCCAAGGGGAGCAGCTCTCACCTCCCTGCCCATCAGGTGGGTGTCGGGCTGCTGGGCAAGGGCCAGGCTGGGACAGCTCTTGATCTGAGGGGATGTGAACAGCAGGACTCTGGTGCCTTCAACCTCCCTCCCCTTATCAAAACACTTATCAAAAGTGTCATTGCTGGGCTAAAATTCCCAAAGTGATTTAAAACTCAGCCTTTTCAGTGGGGTGAAATCAGCTGGATGCTTAGCAGAGGTAGAGGAGAGAGACCCAGACCCTCATCTCTTTCAGCAGAAACCAACCCTTCCCTTGATTGTAATCACAGAACGGTTTGGGTGGGAAGAGACCTTAAAGTTGATGTCATTCCAAAGTTCTGCTATCCCAGGCTGCTCCAAGCCCAATCCAGCCTGGCCTTGGGCACTGCCAGGGATCCAGGGGCAGCCACAGCTGCTCTGGGCACCCTGTGCCAGGGCCTCCCCACCCTCACAGCCAGGAATTCCTTCCCAATATCCCATCTAATGATGCCTGGGGGGAGAGGTGGACGTTTTTGGTATTGGTGGTGTATCGGCTCTTCCTCTCCCCCAGACTGCTCCTTTCACCACAAAGCTCTTTCGTTCTTGCTCGCTGCTCTCCCTTCACGTTTGGCATTTTTTGACGTGACTTTTTGTGGCCTTTCTGGAAAAACAAACCTGGTTCCTGTAATTCAGAACTCGCAATGGTGCCTTACTGGAGGCTTTGCTTACCACGCCTGGTTTGTCACCACTCAAACCACCCCACATCCTGAGCAAACCACCCCTCTGTGACTGTGCCTCCTTGTCTGGGTGTTTTCCTTCCCCAAAAGGCTCAAGAGCCTCAAGTTGTATCAGAAGCGAGGGTGTCACTTTTAGCTGAGCAATATCTGGAAAGGATCTCTCATTTCACTGCTCGTTTTCCCTCAGGTTGATGCAGAGCTGCTCTCTGTGTGTTTGCAGGATTTAGTAGCTGTGTGCTCAAGTCTGACTGAGCTATTTTGCTGCTGTTGTCTGCAGCCATCAGGGATTCCTGCTTCTCCAGCCAGGAGCGAGGGATAAACAGCACCAGGCAGCGTGGAACCTGTGATGGGCCAGTGTCTGTCGTGTGCTGGGCTTGAAATATCCAAGTTCTTGTGTGATGAGCCAACTGCAGCATTTAAATGACTCCCAGGATGGCTGATTGTTTATTTTCTTCCCCCAACACTTCCCCCTTGAGATTTAAAACATAGCAATGAATAAAGAAGCCAAGCTTCTGCCTCCTCTCCAGAGGGACCTGCCTTTGGACACTCGGCTGCTGCTGGGCCTTGTGGCTTCATTTGGTTTCCCTCTGGCAGTGCACTGAACCCATTTAAATCTCTCTTGGGGGAAAATAGGTAAATCCTTTCCATATGTCAACTATTAGAGAAGTGCATGGTTTCTGTGACTTGCACAAAGCATCCCCTTGTCTGGCAGATACAGGAACAAGTGCACCCTTGTTTCTGGGAAGCCAAGCCCTAACCTCCTGCTGGTAAATCTGACATGTCCACTGTTTCAGACAGCCTCTGTTCATGTCAGCTGTGCCTGTGGAGGCTGGGGAAGACCCTGATTTTATCAATTTTCCCCTTGAAAGAGAGGCACTTCAGTTTTTCCTTGCTCTAATTCTTTTTTTGTTCTAGGCCTCCAGGTCACTGGGTTGCCACCAGAGCTGGGGCAGAAGGCCTTTGGCACATTAGCCCATTCAGTGGCTTTTGTTACCAGATGGGTCTCTGCCCTCTGGACCATCCTGTGGGATAAATAAGTCTGTGTTTTGATGGTTGTGGAGCAGAATGTGAGCACTCGGGATTTGCCAGCTGGGTCAGACTCGAGGTCGCCCTGCCCGACATCCTGTCTGTGCCTGGGCACAGGGATGGGCTGGGGAGGAGCAGGAGATCAGCCTGCTGTGATCTGGGCTCCCTTCTTCCCCCTCCTGCCTTGGGGCAAGCAAGGCTTGGATACAGATGGGATATTGGGAAGGAATTGTTCCCTGGGAGGGTGGGCACAGGGTGCCCAGAGCAGCTGTGGCTGCCCTGGATCCCTGGCAGTGCCCAAGGCGAGGCTGGATGGGGCTTGGAGCAGCCTGGGACACTGGAAGGTGTCCCTGCCATGGCAGGGGTGGCACTGAGTGATCCTGAAGGTCCCTTCCATCCCAAACCATTCTGGGGTTCTGTGGAAGAGGATTGTGGAAAACCTCAAGATACAGCCTGGGGAAGAGGAAAGGAGGATGAAGGGCAAGGAAATAAAACAGTCCAGTAGTTGGATCTGATCTGATCCTCTGTTTTTCTGTTCTTCTTGATTTTAGTTATCTGGTGTCCATCAGCTCACCCGAAGAGTGAGTGGAGAAACCTTTCCAGTTCAATAGATAGAATTTGACAAGCATCTTGATTGGAAAAAAAGATGTTTTCCAGTGAGATCGCTTTGGGGGGACACACAGATTTCTTAGAGAGATAAAAAGGCATTGCAGTTATTCCTGAGCACACTCCCTCTGAGAAATGGGGAATTGGAGATGGTCCCAGGGACCTCCTTCCATACACTGTACTTTCACATGCGTTTTCATTTAGGATATTGTTCAGCTGCTCTGAGCCTTTTGTAGGACTCAGGCAGAGCTTACCTGCTTGGGAGCAGAAACTAATTCAGGATCATCATCTTTTTGGCTGTATTTTTGCCAGATTTCTGCTGCTGTTGCTTAAAGATTTTTTTGTTTGTTGATTGGTTTTGTTTATTTTCTGGTTGAGATTTTGGGTCTGGTCGCTGAACAAACACATTTAGGGGAGGCATGAGCAGTGTCTGCCAGCCTGGGTCATCTCTGTAATGCTTGGCATGAAAAACAGCCCAGGGCACCACTGACCCTCCACCAAAGGGGTGAGCTGGAGAACTTGGCTCCTCTGGGAGCAGGAATTCCTTCAAAAGTCACCGAGTTACTCCTCATCTGTTTAATCTTTATTGCTGAGTCTGAAACACAACTTTGAGTCTCTCTTTAAGGCTTCCAGCCAACCTGGGAAATAGTGTTTATTTTTTTCCTTCCCATTTGCCTTCCCTGTGAGCATCTCCCTGCTCTGTATTTCACTGGATGTTCCTGCTGGGTTCACTTCCATCACCTCTGGCACTGGTTCCTCGCCAGGAGCCTGTCGAGGAATATTTATATTTATAAACCTGTGAAAGGTTTTTTGGTTTGTGGGGTTTTTTTTGGCATATGTAGGAGCCCACAAGCAAAGATCTGGGAGGAATTTTATGTATTCAGTTGTCTAAATTAGAACTTTACATTATTCTTATGTCAGGATAAGTAAAAAAATTGCTTTTCCTGCTTTCTTTGAGTTGGACAGCTTATGGTTGTGGTATGTGGGAATTCATTTGAAAGAAAAGTGAAGTTACAGTTAATTTTCACCAGCAGCTGTTGAAAACTGGGGTTGCCACTGCTTCAAACTTTATTACTGGTCTTGCCATGGGAGGATTTAGGGATGGGGCCAGTCTACCCTCTGTAAATATATTAAACCAAATGGGAGGTGGCTCGGTGCATTGTATAAAAGGAAACTGAGAAAATCAAATAAAAATAATCCTTCTGCTCAGCCGGAGCTCAAATGGGAGCCAACAAATTTAAAGCAACCTCTGCCTTTATTTTGGCACCTTAGCACCAGTTTCACTGGGATGAGCCCACACCACAGGGCTGAACACAGGAATGGCTGGAATATTAATTTCTTTGAGGTTGAAGACAAATTCTGCTCAGAGCTGTCTTTTAAGTAGTTAAATAGTTGTCTTTTGATACTCAGTGCAGCTGGAGTGAGCCTCTTGTAATGCTTAAGGGTTTTAATTGTCTTCAGTGGGAATAGCTAATGAATAGATGGATGTGAGTGTGGTATTTGCTTTCACAAGTTTCAGATTTGCAACAGTTCTTAATTACAAAGCAATACCTAAAGGGGCTCCAGGAGAGCTGGAGAGGGACTGGGGACAAGGGATGGGGGGACAGGACACAGGGAATGGCTTCCCACTGCCAGAGGGCAGGGATGGATGGGATACTGGGAAGGAATTGTTCCCTGGGAGGGTGGGGAGGCCCTGGCACAGGGTGCCCAGATGAGAAATTAGGATTAGAAACTCTGTAAGTAACTGCTGTAGGAGCCAATTTATCACCTATAAAAGGGTTGGTCCTGGTCGGGGGCCACTTGGAATATTATCCAGAGCCTGGATTCGAAGGCAAAGCAGATAAAGGTGCAGAGAGCACCCTGCAACCCCCCTGGTGAGCTGTGATTCCTGGTGCCACCAGCCCCGGTGCCACACGCCTCACCTCCAAACCAACGGGCAGCAGCCAGTGCCATCAGGAAGCCTCGGGTGTCAGGGAGAAGGATGACCCCAGGCATTCAGAATTCCTCGGTGGTGGCCACCAGCAAAATCTCTTCCATCCCAGTCCATTCTGTGGTGCTAGGAAATGCTAATCTCAAGGTGTTTGGGGTTTTTTTCCTCTCTATTTTTCCCTTGCTCTCATTTTTTCCCTTTGCCTCCTTTCCTGTTTCAACCTCAGACCTGCTGCCAGAGCAGCCCAAATGCCCTGAACTGGAGGGAACTGGCAGAAGAAGGAACTGGGAGCTGTTTTCTGGCCTCAGCTCTGTTGTGCATCTTTGCACAGAAGCCCCTTCCTAAGTGGGGGATGTGCAGTCAGGGCACTCAATCTCATTTCCAGCTGGAACAGAGCTGGTTCAGCGGGGTCAGAGGAGCTAATGAGGGGTGTTTCCCTTGGGATTCTGTACCAGCACTCCATCCTTGGGCAGAAACGTGTGCTGGGAAAAGGAGGGTGTAATCCAGCAGTGGGACATGCCAGCCTGGATGCCTCTAGATAGCATCATAATTCAGGCAGACAGGGTGCTTTGCCTTTCCTCTCTCCACTTCTGGAATGTGGGCAGAGCTGCTGCAATGGGTTGGTTGTGATTTCAACCCCCCAGGCTCTGATTTGGGTGTAGGATAATGCTCTTAATTCAACAACCCACGCGCTGAACTGGCACCACTTCTTTGGGTGATGTAAACCCAAATGTTTGCATTTGGTGGTTCCTTTCAACCCAAGTTCCTCATTCAGTTTTCTGGGTGGGTTTGGGATTTGCCACTGTGTGCTGTTCTTTGTAATATCTGGAATTCCTCTGGGCTTTTTGTTTTTTTTTTAAATTGTACTAAAAGCCCTGAATGATGGGTATGATGAGATGAATTAAACACAGGCTTGGGGTCTGGCCTTCACCTCACCAATCTTTGGCTTTAAAGGTGTCAGTGTTTCTTCTTCATGTCAGTGAAGTGGAATTTGACACTTTCAGTCCCCTTCCAGTGCCTAAAGGAGCTCCAAAAGAGCTGGAGAGGGACTGGGGACAAGGGATGGAGGGACAGGACACAGGGAATGGCTTCCCACTGCCAGAGGGCAGGGATAGGTGGGATATTGGGCAGGAATTGCTCCCTGGGAGGGTGGGCAGGCCCTGGCACAGGGGGCCCAGAGCAGCTGTGGCTGCCCCTGGATCCCTGGCAGTGCCCAAGGCCAGGCTGGACAGGGCTTGGAGCAGCCTGGGACAGTGGGAGGTGTCCCTGCTCATTGCTGAGGAGGTTTAATGGGCTGGATGAGCTTTAAAAGTCCCCTACAATTCAAACTATTATACGATTCCAGGATTCTCACTCATTTTTCTAGAAAATCTTGCACAGTGCAGGAAGCCACTTTTTTCTGCTCGGGAAAACAAAGCTTTCCTGGGCTGAATGTGTTCCTTCAAAGCAGATCTGTGTGAGAGCATTAAAGCAGCTGCAGCTGGGGACAAGAGATGGAGAAGTGACCCAGGCCTCACCGACCTGTCAGGGTGTTTTAAGGTATTAAATCAGCTGACAACTGCTGCTAAACAATTCTATTTCACAGCAGGGCTGAAGTGGAGCAGTTCTTTGCCCTCTCTGTCTGGGTGTGATTCATGAGTTAATACACTGCCTGTGCTCCCAAATTGTGTTCCTTATCAATTACCACTTGTTCTCCAGCCTGTCATTTCACGGAGGCTGGCCCCAGTGGCATCCCAGGGCAACGCATTTGCCTCTGAGGCTGCCGGCACTGATGGATGGGCTCACGTCGAGGCAGGTGCTGCCTAGAAATGCTCCTGTCACTGCCTTCAGGATGGTGCTGGGCAGCCACATCAGTCCTGATGGATGGGGCAGGGCTGGGCTTTGCAGCAGCTCCTGGTGGAGGCTGCAGGGAATTCCTGGTTGCTTTTCTGGGCCCTTTTTGGGCTCGTTTCTCTGCCGTGCACGAGATGCTCTTGGATCTGTTTTATTCTCAAGTCTTGCATCCCCTTCTAATTATCGAGGGCTTGTAAAGCACTGCAGGACAGCTTTGGAGACAAAGACCTGTCTTCCTGTCCTCCTTTCTGACTTATCTCCAAATGGGAATTGTCATTTTACCCCTAAGATGCTGCTCTTACCTGTGCTTTGTGAATGGATCCCAGCGCCAGCCTGGATATTGCACTCCAGGGAGAATCCGGGAAACATCTGCTGGTGCTGGCACATTAAGTGGTTTATGAGCACTAAAACAGCTTTATGAGAAGCCAGCACGCAGCTTCTTATTAGTCCAGTGCCTCTGTGGCTTGAAAACAAATTAAATTTGAGATTTTCAACACTCGCAACCAATGTTTAAAGCTATTAGAGGGGTAAGAAGCTGAAATGGCTCGGAAGCCTCCATTATCATTTCACCACTGATTGAAGGGTTTGTCAGAAGTGGCAGTAATGACTTTTTAAAGCAGCTTCTGGGCTTGTCTTCTTCAGAAGCCTGCCGTGTAGCTGGGGGGGTGAGTGTGATGTGGGAGAAAGTTCTTCCAGCCCTGGTGCTGAAATGCTCTGTAGGGATGGCCATGGGTGAGGGGACAGGGCCTTTGAAGCCTCCGGGTGTTTGAGGTGAGAAAAAGCAACAGGAGGAAAAGAAACTCTCCAGTTTCTCCACTTCTGCATTGCTTCCACCAGCATGGGCTTGTTCAACAGCTAATCTTGCCATGAGTGAACTTTTTTCTTCCTTCTTTCCCCCCATTTCTTGGCAGTAAAATGATTCATGTCGCTTTGTGGTTTTTATTTAATTGGTGCACTCCTCTTTCCCTCCCTTTTCAACCTGTCCTGGTTTTCTTCCCCCTTCTGTGATCTCCTTTTTTTTTATTTGCTTGAAAGGAGAGAAATACCCAAAATCTCTTTCCTAAGAGCTGCAGTAACACCAGACTGCTCAAAGGCAACCCCTCTTAACTCAGATCTCTCATTTCCACCAGAGCTGGCTGAGGACAAGGAGTTCTTGTCCTCTTGTTCCTGATGATGCTGATTTAAAGACAACACCAGACTAAGAAGGAGATTTCATTTTGCCCTGCTTTGAGATCTGTAAAGAAAAGATCTGGGTGACTTTCGTGGTGCTTCTCAGAAATAGGCAGAGCATGCTTTTTGCTATTCACGCTTTTCTAATTTTTTTTCTATTTTACTTTTTCAGGACTGACTTGCTCAGAGGCTGCTGGGTGTTAAAATTGGGTGGGAACTCCTGGTGGAGAACAGAAAATTAAAATTTCAGATGTCATTGTTCCTTCTGGAGGTGTTTTGTCTTCCATGGAGCAAGTTAAAGCTCGAGGGTGCCTTCAGAATCAGGAGATGCATTAAATGCCACCCAGGTACCTCTGGAAAGTCATTTCCTAGGTGGAAAATTGATACTTTCTGAATTACGGTGCCTTTTTAATGGAGGTCTTGATCTTGGCAGGCTCCACCTTCTAGGAACACCTCAAAAGATGACCAGGAAGGAATTAATAAGGGGAGAAAAAACAAATATGTGGACATACTTTGGGGAAAAATCATTCAATTCATGCCCTGCCCAATTTTTGGACTCTTGCCTTGCGTGTGGGGTTGGGATGAAATGCTTTTTGCACTGGTGGAAAAGAGGCTTTGAGCTTAATAATTCATGTATGGACATCTTGAGCTTTGTTTGAACACTTTTGTCTGTCATCACAGCGCCGGCTTGAAATAGGATTAGGGTTTGTTTTCCTTGGCTTCCCAAAATTTTGCTTAAGGAGGACTTTAGCTCCTTTGCTTAAGGAGGACGTAGCTATTAAGCCATGTTTACTATGTAGGGACACTGACACTGGTGAGGAAAGCTTGGGAAATAAATCATGTGCTCCTGGTGTGCTTGGCTGCTGCTTTTTGTTTGTTAGAGCTTCCTACAGTGGATTTGCTTTCGTATAATTTGGTGGGAGGAGGGTGATTTAAATACGAATTTAATTATTTCCAGTGGCAGGAAAGGAGCTGTGTGCTGTCACTGCTGCCTGCAAAATTGCAGCTATTTATCCTCCTCGGGGTCCTGTTGCAGTCAAATTCCAGATGTCAGGGTTTGCTGGGGTTTAAAAATGATTTTAATTTTCTCAGAGGTCTGGAGAGGGTGTCAGGATTGATTTGCTGTCTGTGAATAGAGGCTTTGGGTTTGTGGCCTCTTGAGCATGAAAGACAAGCTCAGGGTCGCTGTTTGTCTCTTCAGAGGCTTTGTGAATATTGAAAACCAACTTATCCAGATCAGCCTCCTCCTGGAAATGCCACTTTTCCTGTCGGGACAATGAGAAGGGCAGAATGGAATGGGTTGGGTTATCCTGATGCAATTGCTTCTCTCTGTAACAAGTGCAGGACCCTGTAGTGGCCTCAACCTGAGCAGGAAATATTTTTAATTGTTTTCAGGGCTCACAAAGAGCCTTGTGCCTTTTACAGGCAGCGAGATGGCTGTGAACCCCTGAAAAATTCCAGATTTAACCTCGTTTCCCTGTTCCTGAACTGCAGGATAGGGGCAAAAATAAAATACGGATGCTTGGATGTTGTGTCAAGTTGTTGATTGTAATGATTCCTCTGGAAAAGCTTTGTGGTAGTGATTTTTAGGGAAAATCCCAGTGTTTCACTGGCAGGTTGGTTCTCCCTGGCCTCACTTTGTGTCCAGGGATGTTCCATCCAGCTGTTTCCAAGATGCTCCTATTACTTGCTGGCTGCTCCTTGAACCTTGGTACAGATCTGTTGATTCCTGGGGCTGCCCTGTGACCTTCCCTCCGGAGCATCTGATGATGGTTCACCTCTGGGAAAGGCTGAGGGGTTTTCTTTCAATATGTTACACAAAAAAAAAACAACATTGAAGAGTGCAAAACTGGGCTAGAAGAGCAGGTACCCATGGCAGTGGAGATTGAGCAACTGAATTCCTGGTTGGAAAGGGTGGAGAGATGGCTGAGATACGGAGTAGATGAGCCCAAAATCTCTGCCCAGGGTCTGCCACGTGTCCAAACACTGCTGTGTCCTCAGGGGATGAAGGAAGCTGTGCCAGCTCCACAGCATGACCAGAGATTTTCCCATCTGGGCTTCACTAAAGCTTCCCACAGCATTTCCCAGGAGAACCTGGCTGCTCATGGCTTGTTTAGTGGGTAGGAAACTCGCTGGGCCCGGAGAGCAGAGGTGCCCTCCAGGGCTCAGGACTGGAGCCAGTCCTGGTCCATGTCCGTACCCAGGATCTGGAGGAGGGGACCGAGGGCACCCACAGTTCACAGCCCCAGGCTGGGTCGGAATGTTGAGGGCAGGAATTCTGTGTAGAAGGATCTGGCCAGGCTGGATCCAAGGACTGAGGCCAGTGGGGTGAGGTTCAGCAAGTCCAGTGCCCTTGGGTCACCACAGTGCTCTGGGATTGGGGATGAGTGGCCGGAGAGCTGCTGGACCTGGGGGTGCTGGTCTCGGTGTTCTCAGCCAGGAGAGGAAGATAATTTGGTTAAAAATGATGCTGTTTCACAAGCTGCAGGATTCTTGTTGTAAAATTACAGCACAGCCTCGATGTAATGAAGAATAAAAGAAGGGAGGTGCCATGTGTCACTATTTATGGCATTATGGAAATTCTGCTTCCCAAGCAGATCTTTAATTTGTACCCTGCTCGAGTTGTTGACTCTAATTTATAATCCAATAAACCTATAGATTGTTGCTCAAGGCAGGCCAGGGATATTGCATCGGGCCAGACCTAATAATTTAGGAGCAGTTTATTAAGCTCAGTAGCATCTGAGGTGCAGTTGCTTTGATGGGCTGCTGTGTCCCATTTGGCACCACCTGGTTGTTTCCCTGGGTGCTGCTGTGTCCTGAACCCCAGCAGCAGCTTGTCTGATTGCTCTTGGTGGGGGAATTGAGCTGTCCAGTGGTGATAACAGTTGTTTTCCAAAACCTCTGCCCTCATGGCGGGGGTTTGGAGCTGGATTTTCCAACCCAAACCATTCTGTGGTTCTGTTTGTGAGCACTGTTTGATTCCAAGTCTGTAACTGGTGTTTGTTGAGTTTTGGTTTGTGGGGTTTTTAGGTTTCTGGTTGGTTGGGATTTTTTTTGTTTTGTTTTGATTTGGTTTGTTTGTTTGTTTTAGGAGCATTTCTTTGTGTGCCATGGGCCATAGTTTTGACAAAGTACTTTCGATAAGGTTTATTTGCTTTTTATAAATACCTGCCAGCAGAAAACAGGGTTCAGCCTTCTCTGAGCTACTGTTTGATTCTGTCACATTGATTTTATATTCCTGCACGACCTCAGGCAGCTGCCACGTCTGTCTGGTGGTTTCCCACATGCATCAGCTGTGTGAGCTGGGGGCACTGCATGTTAATAACTCAGTTTTGCACTCAGCATGGAGCACATCAAGAAGAAAAAGGCTTGGCCACAGAAATAAATCTTCCAGTTCCTCTGAAGTCCAGATTTTCTGCTGGAGACCTTCTAAGGCAGGTGGTGAGTGAGGGGAAAGCACCAGGCTGTTAATGGGCAGAACCCAAACTTCTGGACAAGGTTCTCCAGACAAAACCCCCAGAGAGCCACAAGGTCCCCCCTGAGCCTCCTTTTCTCCAGGCTGAGCCCTTTCCCAGCTCCCTCAGCCACTCCTGGTACTCCAGCCCCTTCCCAGCCCCATTCCCTTCCCTGGACATGCTCCAAAGTGGGATTTTTTTAATGGATCATATAAGTGACCTCAGTCTGCTCCTGTAAATGGTCCAGATCTGTTCTGCTGGAGACTTGGCCAAACTGGATGGTTTTGTGCCTTCCTCTGGCAGCAATTCTCCTGCTGGGAACGCCAGCATCCATATACAGTTCTCCCTGTGGCTTCCTAATTTGAGGTTGGGGGGCATATTCCACCTTTTTCCTGTCTCTTGCCTCCTGTGAGCTCAGCTGTAAATCAGGTTGGGTTCTGGTCACAGCCTGCTTCCAGGCTGCTGCCTGCCAGGAGATTTATTGACACTACTTTCATTATTTTTTAGGTTTTTTTCCCTCTGGCATAGTGCAGTCATTGCTTTGGGTGGGACTTTTTGGAGGGGTTGGTCCTAGGCTGGAGAAAATCAGTTCTGATGTTGTTTCCCTGATGGCT
This sequence comes from Platysteira castanea, assembly GCA_013397175.1. Taxonomy (NCBI): domain Eukaryota; kingdom Metazoa; phylum Chordata; class Aves; order Passeriformes; genus Platysteira; species Platysteira castanea. The sequence continues at coordinate 405,405 of VYXC01002708.1, read as the reverse complement.
GAACAATTGGTAGGAAAGCTTTGCTCATCAGAGATGTGTGGTGGGAAAAAAAATGTTGTTAATGTCAGGCCTCCCTGGTTTTGTCCTCTCCCTCCTTTGTGCTGCTCCCAGAGCTGCTGGCCACAGCCAGGAAACGCTTTGGGAATTGCCCTCGGTGATGAGACAGGTAAGGGAAAAACCAGCCAGGTTTGGGTATTAAATGCAACAAGAAAATGTAAAAGATCCCATCCTTCAGGGAATCTGCTCCTGCTGGGCATCAGAGCTGTTGCTTTTCCTTTCTTCTTGGTTCTTCTGAAAGCTGCAGCCTGTGTGGTGCTGGAGTAAATCCAAGGCGAGGGTCCTCGTGGGCTGAAACAGCAGATGCAGCTCCTACCTCTGAGCTTCCTGGCCTGCCTTTGGAGAGGAAGGAACAGAGAGTCCTTCTGGATCTCTGTGAAATACTCCTGATATTCTCTCAGCAGATCTGGAGCCATAATAACCAGACTGCTGAAGAGGCTATAAAGAAATCGGAAATATGGCTTAGCACCTGCTATATTTAGAATTTCCATCAGTCCCGCTGCAGTGGGAGCCGTGGATAATTCAGATATTTCCTGTGACAAAGGATTGGATTTTTTGGGGTGGGTGTCCCGCAGGCAGAGAGCTGACACCCTCAAGTGGGTTTGTAAATCAAGTTTTACTTTCCCTGTGCTTTGTGCAGGCAATGCTGGCTGTATTTTTATTTTGAAAAATAAACGGGTGTCTTGTACCAAATGTGCCTTGATATAATTAATCATAATTAAGAACCATGACTGCTTTAGCTGTTGATTGAAGAATTAGGCATTTTTCTCACCAGCTGCTTCTCACTGAAGCAGCTTTGATGCTCTGAGAGGCACTGAAAAAACCCAGCCCAGCCGAAGGCAGAACAAGTTCAAGGCCATTCCTCCCCAGAATTCCCTTTCCCAGTGGTACAAACCTCTGCTCGGGGATTGTGATGACAAAGCTCACAGAGGTGACAGATGACTTTGCAGTGACTCTGCAGGTGACTTCCCTGCCGTGGGTTTTGCTGCTCAAGCACTTTTACTCTTGCAGGAAGAAGGAGAGAAATGGGCTGGAAAGCTTTGTTTGCAGGGGAGGTAAAAATTAAATCATTGTAAAATTCCATTTTTTTTTCTTTACTGTGCGTTTATCTCACATTCCTTCAGGCCCAGGATGTTTGTCATGGTTAGGAAGAGGAAAAAATTGGTTCTGAGTGTGGTCAGCAGCCTTCAGAGCATTTTGCTGTCTGCCAAGGTTCCCTTCCAAGGAGCAGATTGAAGAGCTGCTTTGCTCCGTGAGAAAGGTGGAGAAGGGTCACTGAATGCAGGTGTTACACCTTGGTAGGACACAGACTGTGCCTCACGTGGGGCCACAGTCTCTTCCATAAGCAGGAGAGGTTGTGTGGTTTGGATAAAAGCTTCCTTTGGGATGGCACTGTGGATGCTCTGGGCATGATCTATTCCTGTGCTTGGAAATATTTTTTTATTAGCATCTACCCTGAATGTGAAGCCAAAAGCCACGTTTGCCATAGTCTGTAAAACTGCAGGCTGCAAACCAGTGCTGCTTTGGGAATTCTTTTCCTGCATTCTTCCCTGAGCTGGGATCTGTCTGGTCCATCCATCTGCTGGCCACCACAGGGGCTTTATCTCCAACTTACTGAATTCCATGTTGGGTTGTGATAAGAGATGATTTGAGAGCAGTTTGCTCATCCAAACTGTCCACAGTCAGGTGGGAGAGCTGCAGGATTAGCACTTTTTTCCGGGCGTGTTTTACGATCAGTGAGTGATGGAGCAGGAAAAATCTTGAGCTTTGGGTTATTTTCAGTGCAAGCTTTTTTGAAATTGCTGAAATTGCCCTCTCCAGGTTGTCCTCTGGAAGGGGGGTGGAAAGTCAGGCTGGCTGTGATGGTGTTTGACAAACTCTGGAGTGCAGCAAGGTGCAGGACCAGCAGTTGGGCAGATTTGCTATTTCTGTACCCACCTTCCATTGGAGGCGCTTTAATCAGTGTGCAGCTCTTGATGAGAGGGATAATTATTCCCATTTCCACAGAGCTGAGAACACGAGCCAGATTAAAATGCCTTTTCTGGAATTGCAAACGATTTTGTGGCGAGGAAATGAGCTGAGTTTCCTTTCCAAAGGGCAGCCATCCGGGGTGCTGCTTTGCTTCCAAGGGCACTCACTGGGCACCAAAGCAGAGATTCCTGGGCTCATCCCCCAGCGTGGGCAGCAGGGAAGGGAGGATTCTGCTCCACTCAGGTGAGACCCCACCTGCAGAGCTGCCCCAGCCCTGGGGCCAGCAGCAGAGGGACCTGGAGCTGCTGCAGAGAGCCCAGAGGAGGCCCCGGAGCTGCTCCAGGGCTGGAGCCCCTCTGCTCTGGAGCCAGGCTGGGAGAGCTGGGGGTGCTCAGCTGGAGAGGAGAAGGCTCCAGGGAGAGCTCCGAGCCCCTGGCAGGGCCTGAAGGGGCTCCAGGAGAGCTGGAGAGGGACTGGGGACAAGGCATGGAGGGACAGGACACAGGGAATGGCTTCCCACTGCCAGAGGGCAGGGATGGATGGGATACTGGGAAGGAATTGTTCCGTGGGAGGGTGGGGAGGCCCTGGCACAGGGTGCCCAGAGCAGCTGTGGCTGCCCCTGGATCCCTGGCAGTGCCCAAGGCCAGGCTGGATGGGGCTTGGAGCCACCTGGGACAGTGGAAAGAGGATCCCTGCCCATGGTGTGTTCCCACCCAAACCATTTTGTGGTTCTATGAAATGTTAAATTTGCTCTGATTCCAGAAAGGTGACTCAGGAATGTCCCTCCCCTGGGACCTCCTCATCTCCCTGGCCATGTCTCTTGCTCCAAGCCTGTCTTTGTGCTTTTCTGCAGATGCTCCAACTTTAGGTGAAGAGAAATAAAACAGATTTAATTGGGCATGGCCCCTCTCTTGGGCTTGGCACTGTTCAGGTGCTGCCCTGGCCCTGGAAAGCAGCAGGAGGTGAAGCAGTTCCAGGGCCTTTTCCAGCACACGCACTGAGGCATTTCAGGTTTTCAACAGAGCAGTCAGGCTCTTGCTCCTGCTTAAAACAGGATGGTAACAACTTGTTTCTCTTGTCTGCAAGTTGGCTGCTTGCCTTTCAGCCATGGTGGTGGGTACTGAGAGGAAATAGCTGCAGGGGAACCTCCTGGCTCCTGTCTAGACACGCATGGCAGAGTTGTTGTTACATAATTCGGCTTTGCCGTGCCAGGATTTATAAACGTGGCAGAAAATGCCCACTTGCAGCAGCACTGATGTGAGTGTGATGTGTCAGAGCTGCTGGGAAGTGGCAAGGGGACCTTGCATAAGTCAGACCTTCCACTTCTTTGCTGCAGCTTTTATTAGCCTGTAAATTCTGCTTATTTTAGTTCTCGTTTTTGTGCCTCCCAGGGGTTTCTGAATAACACGAGCATTTAGACACCTACTGCTTTAGCATTTTGCTTGCTGCTGTCCTCAGCTGGAGACCAGCTGACCCTTCAGGCAGAATTGCTGGATGATCAACCCTTGCAAATGCTTTTTGAAGATGTCATCGCCTTGTCGCTCGTGCCACCGATGGAGAGAGGAGGAAGAACCTGTGTGGGTTTCCCTGTGGGGAAGTGTTCTGGTTTGCCTGTCGGTGTTGATGCTCCTGGTGTAGCTTTGTCCTCCTGCACGTGCTGGTGTGGGCACTCTGCAGCCACACTGAAGGGACCCCTGTGGCACAGGGGGGGCTTTGGGGAGGGCAGATGTCACCTGGGTGGAGGTGCCATGGGCTGGTATTTGTTGGTCATACAAAGCAAGGCTTTCCTAGACCCAAACTGGGTTTAATCTGGGGTGTAATCCAGGGAAAGTGGATGTTGATACCAAGAGTGGCACCCAGTGCCTCTTCTCCTGTCAGGGTTTTGTCTTCCAGCACTGGCTGGTGATGCTCTCGCCCTTTCAGCCAGCACAGAAATCTTTGGCTTGTTTTTGTTTATTTTGTGCCAAGCATCATGACAATAGTATTTTTAGAACTTGTCTTGAAGACATTTGCTGCCAAGGGTAAGATGCAAGGGAAAAATTGTCCAAAGAATAAACCTACTGTCTGTTTCTTCTCCCAGCCCAGTCATTTGCCCTTGGATCTAGTTGACATCTATGTCAGATTACTTAGGATAATTTACAGAATATTTTACAACAGAATTCCTGTAAACACTTCTGAAATACAGTAATTCTCTTTAAATAGGGATAAATGCTCAGGATTTCTCTTATCCACCGTTCTTCCCATATGGAAATGGTGCTTACTAAACTCATATACACCCAACAGGAGAGAGCTGGGGGCACATCCGAGCCTGAGCTGCACAAATGGCAAAAGCAGTTTGGGGCCAGGACAGAAATAGGATCAGCAAAGGCAAACGTGGAGCTGTTTCCCCTGGCACAGTGGTCCATTGAGCTGCAGGGTGTTGGGGTCACAGCTTTGCTGAGGGTGTTAGAGACTGCAGTCTCTTCCAGGCCTGGGATAGGGCCCAAATGTCCTATTTCCACCTGGAGCCAGAAGCTGGCCATTAAGGAAACACCTTCCAAACCCCCAGGATATGCCTAAAATGTTCCTCCTGCTGATAATAATTTTCTTCGGAGATTTCTTGAGTAAAATATAATTCTGAGGCCATATCATTTAACAGCCTTCACTGGCTGTATTCTTAGGTAGCTTATACAGTCCCTTGTTTTATTGAACCTGCTTTTATTAAAGCTGCTTTTAATCCTAACCCCCTTGGCCCAGGACGCTGGTGCTTTAATTAAAGTGAACCATCAGCTGAATGCAGGTCGACAACATCATGTGCCTTTGCAAAGGACTCTGTCAGGAGGCTGGGATGAGTTGGCAGGAATAACACCCTCAGGAGGCACCGAGGATGAAATCCTCCTGCTGCTTGACGCTGATGAGGGCTCAGCAGGGATGCTGTGCCCAGCAAGGTGCCCCACTTGAGGCAAGCCGTGGACCTCAGCCAGTTGGTCTCTGCAAGAATCATGGGCTGTATTTTTTTTTTTTTTCCCCTCCCTAGATGAGCCTCATCAGTAACGACTGAAAAATCTGGACCTGTTTAGGCTGGGAAAAAATCTGTCTCCCCTTGGGCCTCCAAGTATGCAAAGAGTTTGGTAAAAAAGGAGGTTATAGTGCATTGCTAGCGTCAGGAATGGGTTTGGAATACTTGGATCATTCCATGAGCTTGTCCAGAAGCACTGGTTATGTTGGCTGGGCCAAATCCAGTAGGTTAAAAACACATCATCAGGAGCTGTGGCAGTAGAGTCAATCATGCTGTGGGGGACAGATTGGGGATCCCCTGTCACTCTGTCCTGTTGCCTCATGAATCAGAGGCTCCCTCGGGGAATTTATTTACCTCTGCCTTGAATGAAAGAGGGAGGACGTAATTGCCGGAGGCAGAGCTGCTCCAGGACACGATTATTGCTGCAGAAAGTCCCCAGAGGCCACTGATAGCCAGAAAGAGCCCTGGCTCCAGCTGTGCTCCGTATCTGGAGCAGCACAGGAATTCCCTCTCGGTGCCATCGAGGGTTGCCAGCGCTTGGTGTGATCAATGCTGGGGATGCAGTGAAACGCTGCCTCTGTTGGGGGATGGACACCTAGAGAGAAAAAGTGGTCCTCTGGCAGAGTGTGTGGGGAGGGAGGGGCAGGCAGCTGCGGGTTATCCCTCAGTTTGGATCCCTTTATCCCTCTCCTTGCTGTTTAGGCGAGGAAAACTGCCCGATTGCTCCCAGCTTTGCAAGCCCTGGAGCCTGGAGGGAATCAGCCCTGCCCTTTCTGGTTGCGTTTTTGGAGGCTGGGAGCTGCAGGTGTTTTACAAAGTGTAACAATGATATTTTTAGAGGTTTGGCTCTCTTTTAGTTGCATCTGTGGAGCTGCAGTTCAGCTCCAGCAGCCCCAGCAGGAGCACATATTTCAGGAATATGTTCTCTGCCACTTTCTGTGACCTGCTAAATGGAATTGTAAATGGAGCGTGTCACGGCTCAGAAATCTCATTCATGGCCTTTCCTAACAAGGTGTGCAGAGAACCATTAGCCCAGTCTTTGCAATAATCAAACAATTGTGCCTGAGATGTGCAGTGACTTGCTTTAGGAAGCATCTGGTTAAGTGTTGAAGCCTCAGCAGCCAGAGCAGCAGAGTTTTCTTTTCTTTGCTCCTTACTTCAGACCCGTTGTCTGTCAGACCCAATTTCTTCCTTTTTCTTCCCATTTGTATCACGATTGGCAGGTGCCTCTTATGCAAAACCACAGTGTGTTACCAAGGAGTAAAACACCTTGGCAGCATTTCTGAAGTGACCAGACTGGCTCAAATTGGTTGTGCTCCCAAATTTCTCCTTCCAGTCTTCTCCAGTCTCCTGCGTGGAGAGGGCTGTAGCAAATGGGGAAAGTCCCATTCCTTATGAAATTCAAAGCACTAAGCCAAGATGGGGGAAGGCAGAAAGTTGAGGATGAGGAGTAAAAAGCAAGAGGTGGAGGAGGTGTCCAAGCAAAGCTTTGCACCAGGTGGTCACGGTTGTTGGATGGAAAGAAAACAAAGCCTTTGGGCAGGTTACAAAGTCCTGTGGGAGCTGCCTGATGCACTGTGGAGTCCTGCAGACTCCTCCTGCTCTCTTGGGTTCCTGAATCTTCAATCCAAGAGAGGGATGAAAGCCCAATCCCTCTGCAGCCCGTCAAGGTGAGAGGATTTCAGCCCAGGCGCCTTGGTTCTGCTCCGGATGTGCATAAGGTCTGTTAGGCCAACATTTGCTACTCAAGTATATTGATCTTCTCACTTAAAGGCTTCAAATCCTTGGGGTTCCCGGTGCTTTCCATTAGTTCTGTCCCTCTGCAATCCGAGATTGAGCTGCTGGATGTGCTTTTGGCAGTGAAGGCTGATTGCATCCTGGGCTATAATGGTGGCAGTGCAGCCGGATGTGGGTTTTCCTCTCCAGGGACACTTGAGGGAACACATCTGAGCACTGAGGGCTCCCCATAACCATGGCAGGCTTAGAACAGCCAGAAGCGAACCCCCTGGGGCCACCAAACTGTTTTGGAACAGGAGCCAGGGACAGAGGAGGAGGGCCTGGGAGCTGGGGTTTTGTAGCTGGAGTGGGAAGAGAGGATTTTGCTGCTCTCGGCAACCAAGGAGTGACTGTAGAGAAGGTCACAGAATCATAATTTTGTGGGGTTGGAAGGGACCTTGAAGATCATCCCACTGCAACCCCCTGCCATGGCAGGGACACCTTCCACTGGACCAGGTTGCTCCAAGCCCCATCCAGCCTGGGCTGGAGAACTTCAGCTGTAATGACCCTTGGCAAGAAGCAATGGACACAATCTGTGTCAAGGGAAATTCCAGCTGGACGGAAGGGAAGTTTCTCCCCATGAGGGTGGTGGAGCAGAATCCAGAGGAGGGTGGGAATTCAGAACAAGCCACTGCTTTAAGGACTCTGCATTCACATACTGAGAGTTTGTAGTGAACGTTTGTAACTTCTCCTTAGGAACTGGAGTGTTGTTCTCATTGACAAAATGCTCCAGCTGACTTTTGTTCTTGGTGATCCCCAGTTTCTGGTTCTGTTGGGAGATCCTTCATCCTCTGAGATGATTTAATAACTCACTTGAAGATAATCTTTTGTTTGTTTGGATGAAGTCTGATTGGGTAATCCCAAAATGAAGAATTGTACTGTCAGTTTTTCCTTTATATTCTCTGGATAAATGTTAGCTCTTCTCCTTTCCTCTCCAAGCTAATACTGATAAATGCCTGCAGAAAACTGATTCTTGAAAATGTCAGGAAATAGTGGAGTGCAGACTCCTTAATAAACTCTTTGTGGTATCCAGGAGTGAATTAAAATGATCTGAGAACACTCTTGAGTGATGGTGATGCTCCAGTCCGAGTCCAGCTCTTGGATTTGCTCCTGAGGTAGAGAGCAATTGCTCAGGACTGCTTGGCCTTGATCCCTCAGCAAAACCCATTTCTTTGCTAAAGGCAGGTGCCTGGGCTGGTGGATGTTTAGGGACACAAGGATGGTGTTCACTGCAGGGGGATAAAACTCCTTTTAGGCCCTGTTGCATTTCCAAGTCCAAGGGTGTGGTTGTATTGGATATCTCTAAATGTTGTCTGCACACAGAACTTCCAGCAGGGAGATTTACAGTGTGGAGCTGGAGGAAGATGCCCAAACTGGATTTTGTTTGTCTGCGTGGTCAGATCCACGTGCCATTGTTTTCCATCTGCTCGTGCACGGCCTGCCCAGTGTGCTGCCAGATTTTTGGGAGGGCTCAGTCTCCTTCCAGTTTCCTCTCAGCAGAAATTCCATCTTCCAGCCAAGATGCCCTTCAGCAAGAAATTGCTTTAAAATATTAGCTTTTCTATAAAAGGCTTCTGTTTTTTCAAACTGGAGTTCTTCTGATTAAAAAAAAAAGGGGGGAGAGGAGGGGGAAGGCATTGTTAAAAAGCTTCTTCCTGTTCTAGTTTGATTTTTTTTTCGTTATTTAATTAATTTTAATGAATGAACAGGAGGTTCACTGTGCTCAGGAGACAGAGGATGGGTAGAGTCCTCCACAGGGACTGAAAGCCATGAATTCCCAGAGGCACTTTAGTTTGAATAAGAGCCTTCTTTGTGGTGGATGACTGGCAGCTCCAGAAACAAGAGGGTCGGCTTCCTCCAACTCCTTTCCCCCATTTCCCCCATTTTTATTTTCTATTCCCAGTTTTTTCCCCTCTTTTTTTCTTCATTTCCTCCCCTCTTCTTTTCCCTTTTTCCTCTTTTTTCCTTTTTATTGAAATAAAAAGCATGCCCCAATTGCTGCACTCATCCAACTTAAACTTGTGCCCAACTTTAGGTTGTTTCCTCTGCTCAGACTCAGTGGTGGCTCCATGTAGAGTTCACAGAACCATGGAATGGTTTGGATCAGAAGACTTTAGGGATCATCTTGTTCTAATCCCTGCCATGGGCAAGGACACCTTCCACCAGGCCAGGTTGCTCCAAGCTGTTGATGCTCTCTGGTTCTCACTCTCTTACAGAAAATACTTTTAATGAGGAAGATCCATCTGCTCCGAGGTGGATCTCCTTGATTCCAAGCACCCACAACCTCCTCCCTGTATTTAAGGTGGGATCTTTAGGTGGAATCTTCAGGTGGACTCCTTGCTGTGGTTTCAGCTGCTCCGGGAGAGCTTTGGGCACAGCGGGTTTGACGTGAGCAGAGCGCAGCCCTCACGCTTGGCTGTGAATCCAGGAGGGAATGTAAAATCCATCTGTTCCCATCTGAGCTGGACTGGGATGAACTGCAGCATGCTCCAGCAGCGACATTTGAGTTCCTCCACATGTTGGACTTCACCCACGCTGGTGGAATGGTTGCTGTGAGCTCATCCGTGTGGGAATGGAGCCCTAATCCATCCAGCACTGGCATTTCCTCAGACCCATTCCCAGTTCAAAGCAGGCTTCTCTCGTTCCAGTTCCTTTTGAAACCCTGTGGGTGCCAGGGAGGATGCTGGAGGCGTGGGTTTGCTTAGGAGGGGGTTCTGCTGTTCCATCCTAAGGCTGGGATGTGTAGGTGGATCTCAGGGATGCTAATCCTGCTTGGGATGAGCTGACGAGGACTCCAGCAACCAGCACAGGTGCAGGATGGCATTTCAGGACTGGTGTCAACTGGGGTGACTCCAGCAGCTTCAGTGGAGCAAAATCCTTCTGTTCTGCTGGCTCCACGGGCTGTCAGGGAATCAGCTGGCTCTGGCCTTGGATTTTCTGGGCTTTCATGGAGCAGATCTTGAGCCAAGAGTGCTGTGCTGCCCCTGCTTCCCAGCTGGGTCCACAGCAAGAGTGAGGGGGCAGCTGAGCTCATGGGGCAGCATTTCAGCAACCTGGGGGAATATATGTGGTAGCAAATAAGGAATTTAATGTGTCTCTCATGTTGAACTCTCTGTTTTGCCTGCAGGCCCCAGGCAGGGTTTGGGACATACTTCTGATAGAGCCAGCTTAATTATGTAATTTAAATCAATGTTAATTATAAATATATTGAATTTATTTATATATTCTATCACTATATAAATATTAATTACATTACTCTTAATATATAATATGAAGAATGTTAATTATATTATATGGTTGAGCTTGACGATCTTCGTGTTCTTTTCCAACCCTTCTAATTCTATGATGAATAATCCTATTAAAATATTTAAACCACAGGAAGAGGGGCACATGTAAAGGCAGTGATCACCACTTCAGATCAATGCAGTCTCACCCTGGGCAGTCTTGATTTTTAAGATCTTAAGTGTTGCTTCTCTGTTCTAAATCCAAATCACACTCAGAATCCTGATGCAGTGCTGATCTGCTTTATGGGTGGAAAATGGGCAATTTGGTGATTTGAAGCCTTGATAAGGAATTATCAAGTAGATATCAAATGGACCGAGAGTGTGGCTTCTCTGGAATTCTCTAGAACTGTGTCGTGTTCAGCTGTAATTCAGCAGGGAACAGGTCTGGCAGACAAACCCATAGATTTGTAGAATGGTTTGGNAAATATTTAAACCACAGGAAGAGGGGCACATGTAAAGGCAGTGATCACCACTTCAGATCAATGCAGTCTCACCCTGGGCAGTCTTGATTTTTAAGATCTTAAGTGTTGCTTCTCTGTTCTAAATCCAAATCACACTCAGAATCCTGATGCAGTGCTGATCTGCTTTATGGGTGGAAAATGGGCAATTTGGTGATTTGAAGCCTTGATAAGGAATTATCAAGTAGATATCAAATGGACCGAGAGTGTGGCTTCTCTGGAATTCTCTAGAACTGTGTCGTGTTCAGCTGTAATTCAGCAGGGAACAGGTCTGGCAGACAAACCCATAGATTTGTAGAATGGTTTGGGTTGGAAGGGACCTTAAAGCCCATCCAGTGCCACCCCTGCCATGGGCAGGGACCCCTTCCACTGTCCTGGGGTGCTCAGGACATCCAGCCTGGCCTTGGGCACTGCCAGGGATCCAGGGGCAGCCACAGCTGCTCTGGGCACCCTGTGCCAGGGCCCCACCACCCTCCCAGGGAACAATTCCTTCCCAAAATCCCATCCAGCCCTGCCCTCTGGCAGTGGGAAGCCGTTCCCTGTGTCCTGTCCCTCCGTCCCTTGTCCCCAGCCCCTCTGCAGCTCTCCTGGAGCCCCTTCAGGCCCTGCCAGGGGCTCGGAGCTCTCCCTGGAGCCTTCTCCTCTCCAGCTGAGCACCCCCAGCTCTCCCAGCCTGGCTCCAGAGCAGAGGGGCTCCAGCCCTGGAGCAGCTCCGGGGCCTCCTCTGGGCTCTCTCCAGCAGCTCCAGGTCCCTCTGCTGTCGGCCCCAGGGCTGGGGCAGCTCTGCAGGTGGGGTCTCACCTGAGCAGAGGCTAAACTTGCATTGGTTGTGCAGGTTGGTTTTGGCAGAGGATCGATTTCTAGGAAACCTTCTCTAAAGGAACCTTTTTTAGAAATCCTGGTCAAAGGATTTCTTTAGTTCACAAGTGGTACCATGCTGGGAGGTGTCTCCTGGCATATGTGTGATCATCTGGAATGAAAGAGGTGAGAAATTCCTGTTTCTGATACAGGAAGTTTGACTAAATTGACAAAGTCCTTGTAGGAGGGGTTGGTGGGAGTGTGTGTATGGTTAAACCTCATAACATCTCCTACAGATCCTACAATAAAGAAAATAAACTTCCTGAGCCTCTCTGCTTTCCTGTGCCACTGCTGTAAATGATGCTTCGTCTGGCTTGGGGAGTTGCAGCAAAAGAGACTGGCAGAGACTTCACTTAACCACAACTAATCCCTAAATTGGAAAATCTGTCCCCTGCGATAGGAATTTCAGCGCTGTTTTAAACAAGATTAAATCTTCCAGCTCAGGCGTGGTTAAAATCCGTGAGCCGGCATCACAGATGAATCAAACGTTGGCTTTTCTGTGGCAAATTCCTTTAATTTTGGGGAGATTTTTCCCCCAAATCCCTTAACTTGGAGTTGGTTTTGCTCCCACCTGGCATAGTGTGGGGACTGGGGGTGTGCAAAAGGGGTGGAGAATGTGTGTGAAACACTGATTTATTTATTTATTTATTATTAAAGGTTCTGTGATTTTAACAAAAGTTTAAAAATCTGGCAAACTTCAACTTGGTAAAATGTCTCTTGTCGTCATTAATTTCCTTTTGGGGGCCTTCAGATTGTGTCTGTTGGTCACTGAATCAGAGAAGGGCTGGAGGGGACCTTAAAGATCAAATATTCTGTGTTTTTCTGAAAGCCCACCCAGCACTGTGCCTGAACTCACTGAAGGATGCCTCAGGATGGAAGAATTTGCCTGGGTTTTCACAAAACCGGCAAGGGCACCCTCAAGGGCAGACCCAAAATAGCTTTTGGAGAGCTTGCCACAAGCTCTGCTGCTTGCATGTAAATAAGGGGGGAAATGATGTGTGTATATATATATGGGAAATGTTTTCCTTGGCTTGTTTATCAAATCAGTGTCATCCAGTGCATGAACATCAGCAAAGCTCAGCCCACGGTGACCTTTAAAGAGCTGGAGGGTGGGATTTTTGTAGCAGTGTTGGTCTTCAGCATGAAAAGTATGTAAAACTTCACTTGCCTTGGAAAACCCCAAATCTATATGGGAATATAACCCATATTTAACTCACACGTGCAAGGAGCTGTTAGACCCAAATGGAGAGGGGAGAAGAAAACCCCAACAAGTGACAGGGAAAGTGAGGTTTGAAATCTTCTAGATTGGAAGGCGTCCACAAGAAGGGGAATGGTTTGGGTTGGAAGGGACCTCAAAGCCCATCCAGTGCCACCCCTGCCATGGGCAGGGACACCTTCCACTGTCCCAGGGTCCTCCAAACCCTGTCCCCAACCTTTGGAACACTTCCAGGGACCCAAGGGCAGCCACAGCTTCTCTGGGCAAAATTAGGTGTCTTGATTTGGGTTATACAGCCAAGAATTTGGAATTTCTAGCAGAAAACATCGGTTTTGGCACAGCAAAAATGAAATAATTCCAAGCCTTTTTATTGCTTTCTTTTGGCTCTTTTTTTTCTGTGAAGGAGGAGCTCTATCACAGGACTGGTATCCAGGGTGATGCACGATGAAAAGTAGTTAACACACAGTTTAGTGAATAACTCCAGGCCTTGGGATGGAAAAGGAGGCAAAAATAGTAGGTTTTGGTGTTTCTGTTGTCACTATATTGGTTACATTGCTTTGCATAATTAAAAAGTCAGGAGAGTTCATCAGAGAAAAGAGCATTTTCCAGAAAGATCAGTGTGTGCTCAGGGTCTGGAAGGGAATTACAGTGGTAGAGTTGCTCATACTCTTTTCCAGTTTTCATCCTTCCTTCCTCATTGTGGGAAGAGAGGATTCGTTAGAACATTTTTCATGCGGAGTTTATTTCAACAAAAAACCCCTCACCAAACAAAACCCCAGCTCCATATCCAGGAATGTTCCCTCTTTCCTGACAGCTGGAGAAATGCTCTTCCAGCCCTCCATGAGATGAACCTACATAAAGGACACCTCTGCCCAGAGCTGGGGAATGGGGTTGCATCTCCCAGGGAGCAAAGGTGGGAAATCTGCCCTTGGAAAAGTGCCTCTACTCCACTCAGCCTCAGCAGCTGGGATCAAATGGGATCCTGTTGACACTGACTTCTCTTTTCCTCCGCAGTGGGAGCGCCTCTGGTTCTTCATCCTCACCTCATCCTTCTTCCTCACCCTGGTTTGGTTTTACTTCTGGTGGGAAGTTCACAATGACTACGATGAAATCAACTGGTGAGTGGAGCTTCCCTTAGGAGATCTGGTTGCACCTGCTGGACGCAGCTTTGGGTTCATTTGGATCCTTTGGATGGAGTTGTAACGATGGGAATAAAGGGAAAATGAGGTGGAATTGGGCTGCTTCTGCCTGGTCCGTGCGTGGATGTAACGTGGCCTCACATCTCCACTGAGTGGCTGGGTTTTTGTTTGTTTATCTCCGTGGTTGGCTGGGCTTGGAAGTGGCTGAGCAATTTGGCTGCAACTATTCCACAACATAGCCATGGCAAAAATTCAGCCTGAAGCACATGGGCGTGGAAAATATTATACAAAGTTGGAAGGAGCTGAAAAGGAGCTTTGCAGTGGGATGTGCTGGAATTTAGGGCGTTGCCAGCTGCCTCCAATGCTGGAAATGATTCTCCCTTTTATTATTGGCAGCAGCTTAAAACATTTTGACAGCACCTTGGGCTGTGCTCTAACCAAACTGCTTTGACATCATCTTCTTGTCAAACATAAGATGTAAAGTGTATTTTCAAGCACAGTGGGGAGCTGATCCCTTAAATAAATTATCTGCTTTAGATGCTGGAGCTGTGTGAGGGAGAGTGTTTACCAACATGGTGATGTGAGCTGGCTCCTCCCAGGAGGAAATGGGGTTTCTCTCTTTGCTCACACCCACACTCTGAGAAGTGAAACCATCACCATTGCTCTGAATTATTTGTAACAGCAGCATGATAAAAATGCCTTTTTTAAATGGTATTTTGGAACCCCTCTCTTCTTCAGTTTATACCCTCAGTAAAGGATGTGATTGCTCCAAGTCTGCCCGCAGTGTCAAACCAACTCTGTCTGAGCTCAGAGTTGTGAAAGGGCTAAAAACAATCCTGCAGAAATGAAGGAAAGCCCTGGGAATGCTGTGAATGGGCACTACAGCTGCACTGCAGCCAAGGTCTGGCTCCCCAAATATTCCTGGAGGAATGCAGGGAGACGTGCAGGCCTGCTCTGGATGCCAGAGGCATTTGGGAGTTAACACATCCAGATGTCACCTGCAGCCCAAAGCCCTGTCCCTGCCCTGCAGCCCAGGGTGCTGGAAGCACATCTGCATTGTGCACAGCACGGGAAAAGTGCCCAAGCTCTGGAAGAGGCTCTCTGGGTGGAAAAGAGCATTTCAGGCACTGCCGTTCAGTGCTGAAAATGGGTTGGTGCTGTGTGTGTGCTGTAACCCCAGTGAGATCCCTGCTCCTCACACGGGCACCAGAGGTCGAGCAGGGTTTCTGGAAAACAGCTGCGGAAAGGCTGGGAAGGAGGAGGAGAACTCGGGGTGAGGTTTTAATTACAGCCATGCCAGTTCCAGGCCAGGGGGAAATAATTTCCACTGGGTCTGTGCAGGCTGAGCCTGGTCCTCTTCCCTCCCAGCACAGCTGCGTGAGCTCCGTGGAAACAGAGCTGTTTTGGCCAGACAGGGTGTGAAGGAGTTGAAAGCATCATTTTATTCCTAGGGCTGTGAACCTGTTGCTGATGAGGCACAGGGAGGTCCTGGTGTTTAGAAACAGCACCTTTGCTGGTCCTCTCTGGTTGTCGCTTCTGGGCCGTGTTTTTGGATGAGGTTTCTTTGCTGCTTGCTCCTGCTGCCTTCCTCTCTGATTTTTTGGGAAGCTGGGAGCTCCCCCTGAGGAGAGGAAAGGCTCTTTGGGGCACACAGCACCTCTGCACGGGGCATGGCACACTGAGTTACTGCCAGGGCCTTCCAGAGGAACTGGCAGAAGGAATTGCTGTGATATCGGTGTGAGGAGCTGCTGGGCTTCTTCCCACCCTCCAAAGCTCATCCTCGGGAGCTCTCCTGTCTCATGTCACGTGCAGCTGCACTGAACTCCTTCAGCCTGTCCCACCAGGTGAGAAAAGACTGGACATGTCTGTCCAAGCAGCCCCTCGAGGAGGACCATGGCCAGCAGCAGGCCAGCTTGAAGACTGGATGAAGACTTCTCCCCTCCCTGGGACTTGTTCCAGCACTGCACCACCCTCTAGGAGGAGATTTTTCAACCCAAACCTCTAAGGGCCTTTTCCCTCTGCCACCCCTTGAGGAGGTTTTTCATCTTTTTACCTGTCTGTCAGGCAGCTTGGGCAGCAGTTAGGTCATTTCAGCTTGTGAGGACTAAAGGGACTATTCTGGCATTGAAATGGGCTTTAGAAGGACAAGGCAAAACTGTGGCCCAGCATGTATTGCTTCAGGCTTTTAACCTTTTTTTTTTTCCTTGAGGCTGAGTATCAGTGAGGTCCTTGTTAGTGAAGGTGCTTTGTGCCTCTTAAGTAATTTTTTTAAAAATATTTATTGCTTCTGGCATTTCCCTTTTTGATGTTTACCCTTGATTGCATTATAGTTCAGATCTGCACTGTGTAAGGTTTGCACTGCACCAGTTCTGGCTCAGGTGGGCTGTGGGAGATGCTGTAATTTGTAAACCTGGCTGTGTTCCCCTGAGCAGGACCATAAATGCAAGTCTTGTAGCAAATGTTTTCCTCCTTAGTTCAGGAGAAAGCTCATCTGCTTCCTAACTACCACGGACCCAGCATTTTAAAACATTCATTTGCACATCAAGTGAAGGCCTGGTGCTCTCAGAGGAGCATTGAAGGGACATCAGAGCAAAAACTTAAATGGACTGAGAGCTAAGGAAGCTCTGGGTGGTGGCATCAGCAAAGACTTCAGAGCAGCCCTTGTTCCTTTCTTCCCTCTTTTTCCTAACAGCACGTCTGAATCCCTGCAGATCCCTGGCTTTGTGCTCTTTGACTCCCTGAGCAGAACCTGGACATGGGCCATGCCTGTTGAGCCCAAGGATTTGCTTCCCAGATCCCACGGGGGAGCTTCACTCCTGGGCAGAACTAGAATCAGAGAATATCCTGGATTATATCATGGAGTCCCAACTCCTGGCTCTGCACAGGACAGCCCCAAAAATCACCCCAGGGTTTGTCCAAAGAGACCAGAGGTTCTGTCTGATGAATGATGCTGGATTTGAGTGCTGGGGAGGAGGTCGAGTCTTTGTCCTGCATTTATGTAGTGCAACATTTCTGTCTGTTGTAACCAAAAAAAAAAGGCAACAAAAGAACCCAGCCAGGTCATGGAATGAGCTGATTCCACCCAGAACCATCCTGTCCTTGTTGTGCCAAAAGGTTTGCATGGAGATAATGTCAACCCAAATCCAAGCCAAGTTAGGGATGTTGTTGGTTTTCTTTTTTTCCTAAAAATCCGTTGGAAAAATTTTAATCCAGGTCAGGTTTGAACTCTGAGAGGCTGCAAGGAAGGTTCTGGGGTTTCTCTGCCTCTCACTATCCAGTTAATTTCCGTAAGGGATCAGGGCACTGGGTTGTCACTTGTGCTTTTTGCTGCCTGTCTCTTTTCTTGAAAGATCCTGTTCTGGTGTTGAATCCCTTCTTAATCTGTCCTTCCCACTTCTCTTCCAGGTTTTTATATAACCGAATGGGATATTGGAGTGACTGGTCCATTCCAATCCTTGTAACAACTGCTGCTGGCTTTACCTACATTACAATGTTACTGGTGAGTACAAGGAAACCCTAGAGGTTTGTTTTTCTTAGAGGTTTGTGTGCTGGCTTTAAGAAGGCCACGAGTTGAGCAATTTTCCCTCAGAAGTGATTTCTTACTGTCTTTCTCCTAGCCTTAAGTTGCATGAAATTAAAAGTGAAAAAATGATGGTCTTTGACCTCAGATGATCGAAAGTAAAAAGCAGATACCCTCAGAGGAGGAATACAGCTCTTGTTTCCCATGATGTGGCCCAGTTTCCACTTCTGGGCACAAGTGGCAATTGTTTCCCTCCATCCAAGGGTGCCGGGCCCTTCAGGGTGGTGTCCATTCAGGTGGCCACTGCTTCCTGCAGCTCCAGGGGCTGTGCACCCACGGGCCAGACTCTGAACTCCCTGCACCTTGAAGGGCAAAGCCTTTTCCTCCACATCCGTGGCTTGGGAGAGGATCTGCTGGCCCGTGCTGCCTCCACACTTGTGGGCTGTCCCCTCGGACGGTGCTCGAACGCTTCAGGGTGGTGCTGTGCCTCTGTCTGACTGCTGGTTCCTCCCTCCAGATCCTGGCCCTGTGTCACATAGCTGTGGGACAGCAGATGAACCTGCACTGGCTGCACAAGGTAAATCTGAACTGCAAGGGGAGCAGGGTCTCGGGGATGCGGGAGCCTGAGGAGCAGGCGGGGGGTGGCACTTGCTGTCACTGTGTCTTTGGGAAGAATGTAAAATGTCTGTGGTGCATGTGTGGCCTCATGAGCAAAGTGCTTGGGAGAGGCTGTCAGAGCCTGGGGACAAAGAATTTGGTGAAATGGGGGAAAGAGAGGAGATGTGGAGATGGAGAAACACCAGTGGTGAGAGCAGCCTGATTCAGTCCCAGCCCAGGTGCTCCATGAACCTCTCTGGGGCTCCTTCATGTGCTGAACCCAGCCCTGGAGAGGGGCTGAGCAGACATGAAGCTGCTCAGAGTGTGCTTGGAGGGAGCAGCTGGAAAAGCCTTGGGAGCAGATGTAGGTGTTAAAGCTGAGGGTGTGCAACGTGCAGGGTGAGGTTTGCTGGGCCCAAGGAGATTTGGGTGTAAAGCAGTTTGAAAAACACTGCCGTGAAACGCAAGAGAAGATGTTTGGAGCACAGAAGGGGAGAGGAAGGGTGTGTAGGGAGAGAAAATGGGTTGGCAGGATCCCACTGTAGCTGGCAATCTGCTAACTGGAGATGAAGGGACCAGTCCTGAATCTGCCAATACACAGCTCCTCCTGGAATTCTGCCCATGATGAGGTCTTGTAGGATCAGAGCCTGAACACCTCCCAGGACAGGGAGAGCAGAGACCTCCCCACCCTCCCTTTTTCTTTTTTTCTTTTCCTTAGAGATGATAGAAATTATTCTTCCTCAGGGGAAGAGGATGCGATCAGAGAGGGGGCGGGGACTGTCAAACTGCTGCTGCAAAATAAATTATCAGTTCTTGAGTCTGACATATGTTTGTTCATCAGGGAAAATGGGATTTCTCAGACACGCTGGTGAGCTTAGATGAGTAAGTCCAGAAGAGGGGTGTGTTGGTGGAGATCAGTTCTACCCTGTGGGCCCCCACCCTTCCTCCAAAGAAGCCCCCTTTCCATCACAGCTCAGATGTGTTGCTGTGTCTCTTCCCTTCCCCACACCTCCCTCAGCTTCCTAAGGAGGTTGAGATACAAGACTGGAAGAAGTCAGTATTTTTCTCTAAACTCTACTGAATTAACTTCAAATATAGATTAAAGTGTGTGGGAAAGGCTGGTATGTGCCAACCACACAACTCCTTCCAGTTTTCTCCCGTAATTCTGTGCGGAGGGCTGTGAGTTGTAGGCCAAGGTGAAGATTGCTGTGAGGGGAGGAGAAGAGGCAATCTCCCTTAGCTGATGGGAGGAGGAAAGGGAGGAGTGGAGATTTGTGTCCTGACACCTCTGTGCCACACAGGACGGCCACACCAAGGGCAATTAGGGCTATAGAAAGATGAGTTCTGTTTGTATGTACCAAAGGGATTCTGTAAATGTTGGGAATGTGGGGTTTTATTTGCTGGTCTGAGGTGTTAAACCTGAAACTGGCTTAGAGGTGCCCTGTGCAACTGAGAAGATTCGTTCATTCCTAGGGATTGGCTTCTGCCAAGTCTCCCACAAAAGTTTTGGACCTGCAGCAGCATCCTTTGGCTCTGACAGAACAGCAGAGGCTGGATACCAGACAGAGCAGAGAGTGGGGAATTATTTTTAGACAGACAGCCCAGATTTTCAGTCTTTGCAGCTGGAGTTATTTCCGTGGCACTTTTGGACGGTTTGAACTTTTCACCTTCCCCATGGAGGTCACGTTTTCATTCTGCCTGCTTTGCTCTGACCTCTGAGTGCTTCCACGTGCAAGGACAGCTGGGGGAGGTCCTGGTGGGCTGGGTCTTGGTCTGTCCTCTCAATGCCACCACTGTCCCACCCAGAGTCCCCTCTCAGGCCCCAGTATCTGTTCTAAGAGGTCACAGCATGACAGCACACGAGCCCAACCTCCATCCCCGTGGGTCTTCACGCTGCTTATTTCAGGCCTTTTATTACACACAAAGGTTTTCTCTCTCCATTTACCAGCCCGTACAATTTTTATAGTCTCCAGCCTGTAAATATCCTCTGATTTGTTGCAGATTGGCCTGGTGACAACCTTGATAACTACTGTGGTGACCATGTCATCGATAGCACAGCTGTGGGACGACGAGTGGGAGATGGTATTTATTTCACTGCAGGTGAGTTGTCTGCAAGGATGCTTCCCTGGCAGGGGAGAGGGGCCAGAGCAGCTGAATTCCGTGGGATTTCGGAATTTCTGTGGGATGAAACTTTGTCTTGATGGTTGATACCCCCCAAACTGAAATCTTGGCAATGAGAAAATTGTTTTAAGAAAGACTTGTGGTGTCCTGCAGGGCTATAAAAGTGTCAGATGAAAATACTGACAAACTATTAATTTCTAGGTAGAGCTGCTCTCTGTTCCTT
The DNA here is from genome assembly GCA_013397175.1 of Platysteira castanea. Classification (NCBI taxonomy): domain Eukaryota; kingdom Metazoa; phylum Chordata; class Aves; order Passeriformes; genus Platysteira; species Platysteira castanea. The sequence continues at coordinate 385,187 of VYXC01002708.1, read as the reverse complement.
TTCCCCTCTTCTTCAAAAAGAAAGTCCAAGAATATTTTGCCCATTTTGCTCAAGAGGTGATCACTGACGTGTATTTGGGAGTATGCAAATCTATGCAAATGCAGGGGGTGGAAGTGGCATTCACACAAGTGACTAACATTTCTCAGAAGTGCTCTATTTTGTTGGGGGTTTTTTAAGATTTAGGCAGGGAATTGGAGAGCAGAAGCATGACTCAGATGATACACTTCCAACTTTGTGTCGTGGTGATGCACCCTGGTTTTACAGTCCAGTGTTCGGAGAATTCCAGAAGAGTTTGGGCTGGAAGGGACCTTAAAGCTCATCCCATTCCACCCCCTGCCATGGGCAGGGACACCTTCCACTGTCCCAGGCTGCTCCAAGCCCCGTCCAGCCTGGCCTTGGACACTGCCAGGGATCCAGGGGCAGCCACAGCTTCTCTCGGCACCCTGTGCTGGTGTTTTACCACCCTCATCATAAATTTTTTTTCATCATATGTGGTGTGAATCTACACTATTTCAGTTTAGAACCATTCCCCTGTGTCCTACTGTAGCTGGCCCTAATAAAGTCTGTCCACATTTTTCTTATACACCTCCTTTAAGTTCTAAAAGGCCACAATAAGTTGTCCCTGGTGCCTTTTCCAGGTGAACACCCTCAGCTCTCCCAGCCTGGCTCCAGAGCAGAGGGGCTCCAGCCCTGGAGCAGCTCCGGGGCCTCCTCTGGACTCGCTCCAGCAGCCCTTTTCCCAAATATCTGTGTGATTGAGGGAGAAATTCCCCTAAAAAGAGATTAGAGATTTTCTCCTTTCCCTTCAGAGCAACCTGAATGCCAAAGGCTGTGGCAGGATTTGGAAGAAGCAATGGCCAAAACAGCTGCAGGAGGCTGATGCAGGAACAGTGCAGAATCCACCTGCAAACAAAACCTGTGAACTCAACGAATTTTCAGGGTGCTGGGGTGTTTTTAATCACATTTTCCTCTCCTGTTCTTGTGCCCTGCAGGCCACAGCCCCTTTCTTGCATATAGGAGCCCTGGCAGCTGTCACAGCCCTGTCGTGGTTGGTGGCAGGGCAGTTTGCACGCACAGAGAAAGCCAGTGAGTACCTCCTGTGTCCCTGCAGGGTGGGCAGGGGCTGCTCCTCTTGTTTCTCTTTTTCCCCCCCTTGATGCTCTTTTTTTCCCCCATTTCTCTTTTTCTTTTTCCTTTTTTTTTCCTTTTTTTTTTTTTTTTTTTAAGCGAGGAAGATGTTTTCCTTCTCTCTTTCTGTTCCTGGATTGTTTTATTTGTTTTTAAGAAAAAGACATCTCTCTTGATCTTTAGGTTATTTCAGACTCATTTTAGTCATGGAAAGCATCATACCTGGAATAGTTTACAGGCTTTTTGGTGCAGATGTGGTGGTGTTAAAAACAGAAGAAAAGAACCAAAACATCTGTGAGAACCTACGGTCACTTTTGATGGAAAGTAGGATTTTAATCTTTTGGAAATATCAGGAGCAGCTGCAGGCCTTGCTGCAAGCCTGTTCTTGTCATTTCTTTGTGGCATTTTTTTCTGAGCAAATTTTTATGGGGTTTTTTGTTGTGATTAGACTGAATTTTCAGAGCCTGGTTGGTGTGTGGTGCTCCTGGGGTGAGCAGGAGCTGGGTCAGGATCACATTCTGTGTTCCCCTGGAGGTTTGGGTGCTGGTGACACCTTTAAGGTGCAGGACACGGCATGAGTTCCCTTAGCAAGGTGCCACTGAGTTCCTTGAGTGCTCTGTGAGTGATTGATATCTCTGCCAGAGGGGAGGAAAAATTCCCTGGCAGAGCTCCTGGAGTTACTTTCTGGCTTGTGGGAACATGTGTGAATGAGCCTGTTAGATGCTGGGAGCAAGAAGTGGCCTATTTATGAGTGAAACCAGATCAGTTGTGGCCAGGAGCAGAGCTGGGCTGTTCTGTCCTTCCCTTAAAAATAAACCTTCTCTATCTTGCATCCATTGCAAATATTTGTTTTAAGGGCTTTGGGTTTTTGGTTTTTTTTGGGTTTTTTTTTTCTGAGGTTATCCCTTGAGCTCCACAGCCTTAATGAGTTTGCAAAATAAATAATAATTTTTTTAAAAATCAAGTCTTTTGCTCTGACATCTGTGGTTTCAAGTGGCTCCAGATATCTGAGGAGTTCAAAGGTGCCTGTTGTTTTTTGTATGAAACACGTGTCTGTGGGGTACAAGGGGTGATTCTGTTGCTCTGTCAGCACCTTCCAGAGATTCCCAGGGAGTCTGGGCTTTGTGGGAAGTCACTGATGGATGGAATTGGGTGGCTGACGGCTGGCATGGGAGGCAGGACTGCTCCTCTGGCCGCAAGCACTGCAGCAGCACCACAGCCCAGGGATTTATTTAAACATCTCCAACTTGATCAGTAAAGTGTTACTGCATTTTTCTGGCACAAATCTCCAGGCAGAAGCAGCTGAAGCAGCCTTGCCCTGGCTGAAGTGGGTGGTGGTGGTGAACCACCAGTATAAACTTTAATTGCACTGATGTGGTGCCGTGGCTTATTTTTAGCTATGTGTGACTGATGAATTATTTCTGTTGTCAGGCAGGGCAAAATTTGGTGCTGTCCCACCCAAAGGGTGGAAAAGCCAACAGTGTTTTGGACAGCATTTCTGAGGGTTTAAGCAATTCACTGAACTTATTGTTTGCCCAATACAAAATGAAGTGAAAACCTCCTTCAGGACTTGAGTTTTTTTAAAGAGAAGATGTTTTTCCCTAAACACAGAGCTCTGCTCTTACACTGGAGGCACTGACAGTGGGTCAGTCTCTCCTCTGGAGGAAGGCAGAGGTGTTCTAGAATGTGCTCCTGTGGCGTGAGGAGGTCAGGGCCAGCAATTTCACGAGCTCTTTGTCTCTCTCTCCATCCCAGCTTCCCAGATGCTGATGTTCACTGCGTACCTGGCAGTTGTAGTTGCACTTTACCTCGTCCCCCTCACCATCTCCTCCCCCTGCATCATGGAGAAGAAGGCTCTGGGACCCAAGCCAGCCATCCTGGGTCACCGCGGGGCACCGATGGTGAGTAGAGATCCGAGCCCTGTGCTCTGACTCCTCAGCCTGTGCCCAGGATGCTGCTGGATCTGGCAGTCTCCAGGCTGCTCTGCAGGGAGTGGATACAACAAATACATCTTTGGGGCATAGAATTACTGTGCAGGGAAAGCAGGGCTTGAACCCCGAGTCGAGTGACACCCCCGATGGTTGAGATGCAAACAAAAGGGCAATTCTTGCCCTGCTCAGGCTGGTTTGTGCCACTGCATTGTTTTGGCTGCTGCTTTTCATAGAATTGTGGAATCCTTCCTTTCATCTTCTCTTAGGTACCCAAACATTGCCACCATCTCTTTGGGGTGGCTTTGTTTCTTCAGGCTTCTAAAGAGCTTTGGTTTGTGCTGCTCGTGCAGGTGAAATCAAGAAGCATTGGCTTTGCTGCACACCTTCTTTACATTTTAAAAATAAGGGCAGTTAACCTGGCTGCTGGCCTGATTGTCAGCAGCAAACACTCACAATAAACATCTTCTGCCAGAGCAGGAGAAAGGCTTGTCTGGGAAATAAATCTGTGTCAGGTCAGGTCGTCTTTCATTAAATCAAGCTTCAGCTTTCTTGTGTGGGCAGTACAGTAATGAGGTCTCATCTCCTGTATCTAGTTATTAAATCCCTAATGGCTTTTGCTTATGAGTTTCTCCTCTTGTCCATGGCAGGTTGGGGCTTTTTTTCCCTGCTTGTTTTGTGCTTTTTCACTTCCTTTCAGTCTGGTTGAGCAATTTCTTGAAAAGTTAGGCCACAGAATCCCAGAATGGTTTGGGTGGGAAGGGACCTTAAGGACCATCGAGTTCCAAGCCCCCTGCCATGAGTGGAGTTAGTTATGGATGCTCTCTAAAATATGGGGATTAAAGATATGTTTTATTTTATGTTTGAATCAGAGCTGCCACTGCCTTGGCATGTTACTCACCTGGCACAATGGGACACTAACGCTGAAATCCAATGGACTGGCAGATCCCACACTAAGCCCTACACAGGGAACTTCCAAAGGGCACACAAAAGGAAAATCCATTTCTTAGGCATCACTTTAACCCCGCCTTGTGGGGTTTTTTTGTCCAGTTTGTGGCTCACAAGGAGATTAATACTGAAAAGGAGAGATAAAGAGGAAAAACTAATAAAAGAGAAATTAAAATGACGGCCATATTTCCAAAACCCTGAAATCTTGTTGATGAAACAAACGATCAGATCTTCTAGTGCATAATCACAGAATCCCAGAGTGGTTTGGGCTGAAAGGGACCTTAAAGACCACCTTGTTCCAACCCCTTGCCATGGCCAGGGACACTTTCCCCTAGACCAGCCAGAGGTTTGCAGTGGCTGCAGTTAGTTTGGAATAAAACTGGGTTCTTCTGACCAAGCTTCTTCATTAACCTCCCCAACAAACGATGCCATGAGTTTCTTCTTTAAGCCCTGGCTAATTAAGAGAAAAGCACAATGTGGTGATGTCCAGCTGCAGCAAGGTTGTGCTGCTCTAAGACAGTTTCATAATCTTCTTTAAGGAAGGTCCCCAAAGCTCCTGTCTCCATTTGAATGCATTTGCAATGGATCTCTAAGCACAAAAATAACCAAAATGAGTTCATTCATGGTAATTTTCTAGAAATTACTTGCTGTGTCTCTGCAGCAGGAAGAAATGAATAGTAGCCTGATTTTTGCAGGGGATGAGTCTCTCAAACCAAGCACAGAGAGGTGGAAGAGCTCCTAGAAATCCTGTGCTGGGTCTGTCTGGCTCTCAGTGGCGTGGACATGGTTTATAAAAGAGAGCAGGTTTGGAAGTCATTGCTTTGTGCTCCAAGGTTTCTTGCCCTTAAGGAATTGGTTGTGTCCCTTTTTACAAACCTGGAGTTAGGTTTTAGGCATAGCATGCTTGTATATATGGTCCAAGGAGGTATCCCTTGAAAAAACTTGGAGAGGAATACAAACACAAAGATCGTGCTTTTTTAAATTGTTGCACTTTGGCTGTAAAGCCTTTTTAAGAAAATAACATTAATCTCAGCAATTAATTCCTGAAACTGCCCCACTTGGATGCATCTTTGCCTTAAACATGCTTAATTTGGGGCTTCAGCTCCCTCCTTCTTGGCGGAATAGACAGGCTGGGAGGATGGAAATCCCGGTATCTCAGGTTTTCCTGTCTCGCAAAACCCCTCACATTTCAGGGGCTATAAACCCCTGGTACAGAGCAATCCTGCCTCCAGAGTGGTGCCCCCTCTGGGAACAGGCAGCGTCTGAGGTTGGTGGAAAAGGTTAAATTTGCTTTCCTGGCGTTCTGGCTGATCTTTACTGAGTTACATCATCGGTGTCAGCGGCTCGTGCAGTTCCCTCGGGGCTGGGATCGACCGGGAGGAGCAGGAGCCGGGGAGGGCAGGCTTTGGATCGATGGTGGACGCGCTGGGAGAGGCGATTATTTCTGTGAGGGTGACAGGCTGGGGACTCACCACATGCTCACAGGGAGATCTGTCTGTGCCTGAAGGGTTATCATCACAGGGTGGTTTGGGTTGGAAGGGGCCTTAAAGCTCATCTCATTCCTCTGCTCTGGAATGGGCAGGGACACCTTCCACTGTCCCAGGTGGCTCCAAGCCCCATCCAGCCTGGCCTTGGGCACTGCCAGGGATCCAGGGGCAGCCACAGCTGCTCTGGGCACCCTGTGCCAGGGCCTGCCCACCCTCCCAGGGGAGAATTCCCTGCTAATATCCCATCTAGCCCTGCCCTCTGTCACCTTAAAGCCATTCCCCCTTGTCCTGTCACTGTCTGCCTGTGTAAAACGTGCTCTCCTTTTTTCCAGTCCCCCTTTAAGTACTGCAAGGCTGCAGTGAGGTCTCCTTGGAGCGCCTTTAGGCACTGGGAGGCTCTCGGAGATCTCCCCAGAGTCTTTCTTCTCTTCCCCAGGCTGTACAACCCCAGCTCTCCCAGCCTGTCTTTGTAGGAGATGTTTTCATAGGCGGGTGGGTCCGAAAAGCAAATATTGACCTGTGGAGAGAGGATCACCTTGCAGGGTTACCCTGCAGAAACCTGAGCTACTTGGGAAGGGACACCCGAGCTGGTGAGAGCAACCCAAGGCGATCCGAGCGAGTCTGGATGGGATTCTCCAGATCCTTGTGGCTGCTGCTCTCTGCTGACAGCTCTGGGAATGTGTGGAGAGCTCCTCTTGGAGCTCGACCTTGGGTGACCCAGCGCGGGGCTGTGCGCTGGGGGTGTCGCCTCTGTCTTCGCCTAAACAAGTCTGGCTTTGATTGGGAGCTGTTTTAGGAAGATAAAGTGGCTCTGTGCTGCCTTTGTTGAGCAAACAGAAAAATGAACTTGTATCGATGTGTGGCCGGAGCCAGAGGAATTCAGTGCTGAGATACCGGAGCTGGGTGAAGGTTGGTGCTGACGTTTGCTCTGATTATTTTACCCCAAAGCTTTGCTGACCTGAGCCTGTGAAGTGATCAGAAGGCAGATGTCACTTAGAGCCACTCTAAATGCCTAAGCAAGTTTTTATATTTATTTTTATTTTGTTATTACATCTTGCTTGCACGGTGCAGTTGGGCCTTTGCCCTTAATTATTCCTCTTTGCAGTCCCTGAGTAAATCATGGGTTGTGAATGCTCATTGTGTCCTGGTGGAACTGATCCTAGTGGTGGAAAAACAGGGTATTACAGGTGCTGTAAACCTGAGAAAAATTGGGAAAAAAGTAATTTATTTTTCAAAAATAACTCTATTTTGATGTGATTCAGTGCAGAAAACCTGCCAGGTTTCCTTTCCACAGTTGTATTTTTTTTTTCCTGATCTGCCTGTTGCTGTTCCGTGGGTGTTTTGGGAGTAGCTACACTGTACTGCTTTTGTAGAAAAACAAAGTATTTGTCTTCACACCATTTTTATTTTAAACAAACCCTAATTCTGTTACCATCTGCTCCATTCAACAGGGAGGAATTTCAAATAAAATCTGAGTCCTTCTCTCTGATAGCCACAGGGATAAATCTTCTAGGCTTAAGGCTGTTTTTTTAATTGTTGTTAAAACTAACTAGAACATTTGTTATTAGAGAAACTGTCTGATTTTTAGATTAATAGATGACTTTATGGAATGAGTAGATGTGGCAATAAAATGTCTTACAGGATGTGTGGTCCAGTTGTTCTCCATTATATGGAAGAGACAGGAATTTTTGGGCACAGAGAGATACAGAATAATAACATTGTGGGTCACTTAGGACACCCTGATATCTGCAAACCCTTCTCCCAGCATCCTCGCTGACACTGCTTTGTAAACTTCCCTCATGCTGCTGATCTCTCACTGCTGTTTTTTGTGTTTTCCCACCAGCTGGCACCAGAAAACACTCTGATGTCCTTCCAGAAGGCAGTGGAGCAGAAGGTGTACGGAGTCCAGGCCGATGTGGTTTTGAGGTAGGTCAGTGTCCCAGCTGCTCTGAGACTGTCTGGGGATAATCCAAGCCAGGAGTGCTCCAGCATGGCCAGTGTGTGGTCACTGCAGATTTTTCCCACTGGAAAGGGCTCTCCTGGTGAACTCACCCAGGAGCTCCTGTGTCTCCATCAGATGCTGCTGGTTATTTCACTGAGGTTAAAGGTGGAGTTATCCAGATGAGGGAACCTGGATCCCTTTGTCATCTTCGTTTGCAGGAAGGCTGTGGTTGATTCTAGAGCCCATTCTATTCCAGTGAAACCCAGCCTGGCCTTGGGAATAGACAGAGCCACTTAAATGTGACTTTTTCTGGGGTACCCCAGGTGCAGACAGAGCAGAGATCCCAAACTGACTTTGCGGCACGGGAGGGTCTTCACCAACCTTGAAAAACCATCCCAAGAATGTACCAGGAGGAAGCCCTTCCTCCTCCTCCTCTTCCTCTCCTTCACATGGCATTAATCTTCAGGGAAGGAGGAACCTGGTGACTGTCAGAAAGTCATTCCTTGCTGGCAAATGTTGAGCTGAATGGACGAGACCAATTAAAAGAGAATTTTGAGAGGATTATTTCAAGAGCTGTGCTTTGTTCCAGGAGTTTGATAGTTCCTTAATATTCCTTAATATACCTGCTCCCAGTTTGTCCCAGTACCACTTACAAACACAAGAAAGACTCAAAGCAGATATTTTATTTTTTTCCCTGACTGCTTTGGAGGTCTGTGTCAATGGGCAGATATTTTTTGCCTGGTGGAAGGAAGTTGAATTGATTGTTTCCTTTTTACTTTGCATCTTTTTTTTGAGAGAGAAAATGATTTAAAAACTGAAGAAATTTCTTTCCACTGATGAGTGGAAGGTCACTGTGGAAGGATGAACTGGGATGTATGATATAGAATTCTTGTTTTTTCCAAAATTAGTTCCTCAGCTGTCATAAGGGGACAAGTACTGGAGTGTCCAACTCCCAGATGAGCACTTGGCTCATGTGGCTGAATCCATTAACACTGGCCAAGGAGAAAGGTGGGCTTTGGGAGGAGGAGAGCTGGAAAAGCTCCAAGATCTCTCCCCATTGCCACTCACCCATCCCAGAGGAGCACTCCAGGCTTAAACAATGCCCTTGATGGCCCAATTTCCTGAGCCCTCTCCAGGAGACCCGAGTGTTGTCAGGAAAAGAGGATTCCATTGACTTTCCGACTGAGAAGTGGGATCCTGGTGCAGCTGGCAGCACCCTTGGGAAGGGTTTGCAGCACACCACCCCGTGCTGTCCTTATCCCTCAGGAAGATGCTCTTTGTGCCTGTGGCTGGATGGGTCCATCCCTGCTGGAATATTTCCATGTTCTTCTAGGCATGTATCAGCACGGGTGGGCAGCTTGGACCTGCACTCAGAGCCATCACATCCTGCTCCGTGCCCATTCCACAGCACAAACCACTCCCAAAACCAGCTTTGCTCCGAGCAGCAGGAGCCTGGAATCGCTGCCTGTTCCTCTCTCTCTTCCACCCCCTCCCACATCTCTTCTTCTAAAGCTCTGGTTCCTGTCTCTGAATTATTGCTTCAAACCTGGGCCTGCCAAGACGCTGTGGTTAGCCCTGAGTGGTGCTGGGTCACTCCGTGAGGGAAGGATTGGAAAGGAGGGAGCAAATGTTAAGTGCCCCATCGGATTTCTTCACTGTGGTTAAGGCTTAGCAGTGCCCTGCTCATCTCTGAGATGTTAAACTCGAGCTCCTGTCTCTTTTAAACACTCCACGCTCTTCATTCTGCAGTTGCTTAGCAGTGGTTTTTTTTATTTTTAACTGTATTTATGAAATCTCTTCCGACTGCAGCAGTGTGGGATTGCCATGTCAGCAGCTTACTTTGGGCTGGGGGGAAGGAGTTGGCACAGCACAGGCCAGAAATAGCAAATAAAGATGCCGGTGACCTTTGTGAGAAGGGACTTCTGAGGGCAGTGGTAAAGCTGAGGCAACATTTGCTCCATCATCTAAAATTGGTTTTCATTTTCCCTCTGGGAAACAGCTCTGGGTTGTCTCCTAATTCAAATGGGATTTGTCATTTCACCTCATCCTCTTCTCAGACTTTTTCTGAGTCTCCTGTTAGGAACATGGGCTCCTTGCTTTGGAAAATGTCATTGTTATCAGGCTGGCTGCCCTGGGTTTGTCCTGATTTCTGGGTGCAGACAACTGTCCCCCTGCCCATGATAAAAACTGTCACTGCCCTGCGTGGTTTTGCCCCTGATCTGGTCACAGAAAATTGAGTGGAAGAAAGTTTAAAGAGATTTTTATGCTTTCCAGACCATTATTCTGTAATATCTAGATGACTTAAAAGCCCCAGGGTGTGCATTTGGCTGTTTAGTTTCATCTGAGAGGTGTGTTTGTTTTTTTTTTTTTAAAGTGTGAACTTAACTCATGTGGGCATGAAACCAGTTTTCTATTGGAGAAGGCAATTTCAGAGCATTTTTGGTAGTTTGGAAGCCTTGCATCTCGCTGAAAGCCTGATGTTCACGTATAGTGTGAGAGGCTTTGAGAATCTCCCCCCTAATCTGCTGTGAAGAGATTGAGGGGAGCTTGTGTGTGTCTGAGCATCCAGGGAAACCTGTCATGTTTTGAGGAGCTGCAGAAGCTTTGATGAGCATTCCGGGCAGGTGTTCTTGTCAAAGCCACCTGAGTTTGAAATTTTTGAGGGGATAAATGGGGAGGAGAGAGGGAGAGGTGGATGAAGCATGGATGGGGTTACGTCAGTGTAGGAATGACTGCCAACATCTAAGAGATGTTCTCTGTGTGCACCTCAGGTGCTCCTGGGGATGGAGCGAGTTTGTTGGGCTGGTTGAGACTTCCACAAAGATTTTGATGTGAAGCCCTAACAGAGGCTGGAGTGGGGAGGGGAATTTCTCTCCTCCACCTGTAACGGGGCCTGTCTTTGCAGCTATGATGGGGTGCCCTTTCTGATGCATGACAAGACTCTCAGGAGAACAACAAACGTGGAGGAGGTGTTTCCAGAGCGGGCCTACGAGCACTCCTCCATGTTCAACTGGACTGACCTGGAGAAGCTCAACGCTGGAGAGTGGTTCCTGCAGGTGGGTACCACGGAGCCATGGGATGACAGTTCATTCCCGGGTCCTCTTTGAGAGGGAAAGGTGTAGATCCATCTCCTCAGTGATGTGGTGCAGCTGGACCAAGTGTCCATGGACCAGGTTTAGTTCTGTCTCTGCTAAACTTAGGCTTGGTCTAAGCTATGTTGTCTTTCTTGGAAAAAGGGGCCTTAAGCCTGGCTGACACCACAAAGAACTTCAAGACCCCCAGGAGGGTGAACGTCATTATAAAGAAGACAGAAAAACCAGTGTGTTATACACTGTTCCTCTTTTTTTGAATTTAATTTTGGGACAATCATCTCCACAAAGAAAAAGTAAGAAATTCAGCCTTTGCACTGGGGGAGCCTGGGCTTTGTGGCAGTAATCCTGGGATGTGCTTTGCTTTCAGAACGACCCTTTCTGGACAGCAGGGTCTCTCTCAAGGGCTGACTACTTGGAGGCTGCCAACCAGTCAGTCTGCAAGCTGGAAGATATGCTGGAGGTGATCAAGGACAACGCATCCCTCATCCTGAACTTCCAGGACCTGCCAGCAGCTCATCCCTACTACAGCACTTACATCAACATCACCCTGGAAACCATCCTGGCATCGGGAATTCGGCAGCAGGCTGTGAGTTCTGTGGGGTTGGGGATGTTTCCAAAATCGTCCTCCTTATGGTTTCCATGAATCCTTGGGTGTCTCCAGCTGGGCATCAACCCCTGGGTGATTCACTCTGATTTGGAATGCCACCCTGTGCCAGGAAGTCGTGCTGGGCACCGTACCAGTGGTCCCAGAGGCTGGAATGGACCACCTGGTACAGCCAAAGAGGAGTTCTCTCTGGGTGTAAGGAAACTAGGTCTCACTCTTCTTTTTAAGCCCCCTCTAAGGCCACAATGGAGATGAAGAGCAAGAGAAAAGTAATTGAAACTTAGACGTGGGGATGTGAAGTGGGATTTCTCCCTCAGGTTTTTGGTTCCCTATTGAAAGTGCCTGTGGCTGCTTTTGTGCTGCTCTGATGCTTTGGTAGATGAGTGTCACTGAGTTGAGACCAGGCTGGTGGGAGCTTGGAGCAGCCTGGTCTAGAGGAAGGTGTTGGAATGGCAGGGGGTTGGAATGAGATGAATTTAAAGATCCTTTTCTACCCAGACCACTCTGTGATTCAATTATCCACTTTACCTCTGGCAGCCGAGTGTGAGCTGTTCATTTGACATGCTTTGGAATCGTGGTATGAGCTCAGGGAATTCCATGCCCTGGGCTGGAGTGTTCCCAGATTTGGGAACCACCTGTGCCCTGTCTCGCTCCCCCCACAGGTGATGTGGCTGCCGGACACAGAGAGGCAGCTGGTCAGACAGGTGGCTCCGGGTTTCCAGCAGACTTCTGGCCTCAAGCTGGATGCAGAGCGCCTGAGGGAGAAGGGCATCGTGAAGCTCAACCTGCGTTACACCAAGGTCACCAACGAGGATGTCAGGTACTGCCCTCTGAGAGAGCCCACAGCATCCTTTCCTGAGCATCCCAGCCTGCCTGGCTGCACAGAGGGATCTTTTCAGATGGATTTGCTCTTGAAAGCTTGAGCTGTGCAAGCTTTTCCCTACCCGTCATCTGGAATCCAGGCTGTTTCTGGGAGTGCACAGCTGCCTCTCGCATCTCTACGTGCTGTCTCAGGATATGCCCATCCTCTTTGAAATACAAATGTATGAATTGGCTGATTCTTGTTACACTCGCAGCTCTGGGAAAAAGTGAAGGCCTTTCACACTGAGTTCCCTTCGAGTGCTGCTTCATCCTCATTAGCAGCTGCCCTTTGCTTCTGTTTGTCTGCTCCAGAGCTGCTGCCACGGAATTTTGATTAGCCCAAAGTCTGGATATTCTTTCAGAAATTTCTCTTTGCAGAAGGAGAAACTCCTGTTCTGTATCATCCATTTAGACTGATCAGCTCTTCTCTGTAATGACCCTGGCACAGCGAGGGGTTCCTGTCCTGCCTGGGCCTGTATTTGAGCTGTGTCATGTTTCAGCTCCCAGCTTTGCCCCCTTTCTCAGGGAGGGTAGATTGTTTCTAGTAGGGCTTTTCTGGTTTTTGAAATTTAAAGTAAACAGGTTTGCAGAAGAGAGATATCTCCAAAGGAGCTGTCTTGCTGCATATTAGAGCTGGAAGCAGGGAAGAGCTGAGCCTGCAGCTGTTTGAGAGCGTGGCCCTGTTGAGGGTGATCCAGCTGCGTCTGTCCATGGCTGCCAGCAGTCAGTCCAGCTCCTCATCCTTAAAACCAGGGTTGTGCTTTACCTGCAGGATGATTCCTGCTTATTTTTCCTCCTGTTTGCTCTGTCCCATGGTGAGGGCACTATGCCAGTGTACTCATCTGTCCCAGTTTATCAGCCCTAATCTCCCATCAATCCGCCTGAGCTGTTTCCAAAATAAGAGCTGTCACCTGAAAGTTTCTTGAACGCTGTGCTGCCCAGTCAAATGTTGCTGCAGTCCTGGTTTAACACAGTTCTCTCAATTCTCCCCAAATCCAGCACCTGGCTGTAACATTGCTGCAACCACCCCTGCCCTTGAGAACTCCTTTGGAGCTCCTGATTCCTGCTGTGAGCTCGGAGATGTCCACGTCTTGCACTGTGGCCTTGCACCTCAAAGTGTTTTGCCAGTGTTAAATTGCAGGGATTAATCTGTGCTGCCCCTGTGAGGGAGATTGTTGATGCTTCTGCTTCATAGATAAGGAAACAGAGCAATTTATGTGAATTATCTGGGTACCAGGTAATTGCCAGTGCTTGGTTTGCTGCTGGCAGCTCCCGGACCCCAGCTGGCAGTTTTAGCTGCTTGGAAAATGACCTCAGGAGGCTGGGAGCTGAAACTCTGCAATTGTCCCCAAAACAAGGGCATGGAAGTTGTAGGAGTTGATGCTGGAGACAGGTCTGTCAGGGTTTAATTAAGCAGATTGCCCCTGAAGTGTTTCAGGTGTCTGAGGCAGATGCTAATTTTGCATCAGCGTGATGAGATGGTTGTTCCAGAAACACACCATCATTCCATGTCCATCATTCCTGGGGAACCATCTGAGATGCCAGACAGCAGCCAAGAGGTGAGGAAAGCTGTCAGGGTCAAACCATTGGCTTGCAGTGCCCTCGGGTTGCTCACCAAGTGCCCGCGCCCCGTTAAAAACTCTATTTCACACATTTCAAACCAAATAAAGCTCTCCGTGGCTGATGGCAAGAGCTCTCCGCTTGGACGTGAGGTTTGGTGGGGTGCTGCATGTCACCCTGTGTGTCCCCTGGCAGGGACTACGCCATGGCCAACCTGAGTGTGAACCTGTACACGGTGAACGAGCCCTGGCTGTTCTCCATCCTGTGGTGCGCCGGCGTCCCCTCGGTCACCTCCGACAGCTCCCACGTCCTCCGCAAGGTGCCTTTCCCCATCTGGCTCATGGTAAGCACCACGCTGGGAGGGCTGGGAGCCCCTGGTGGGAGGGAGTGCAGTGGGTGGGGGTAGAGCTGTTGGCCAGTGCAGCCCTGTATCCAGTGGGATTTTCCAGGGAGGTTTGGTTGGGCTTGAGGTTTTCCCCCTCTGTACGGCTGAGCCCTGAGATGGTAATGAATTGATGCTCCTCTTGCACAATCCCTTCAGTTTGGGTGGGATCCTTGGAGATTGAATTGCATTCCCTATTTAACCCACGTGATTTTTCCAGTTTTCCTCTGGAAAACCACCTTTGCAGACCTGCTGAGCACTGTTAGAGTTGCAGGAGAAGCAGGCACACAGGTGAAACAGCAATCCAGGCCTCTGTGTTTTGGCCAAGTTGCAAAATTAGGCTTTTGCCTGTTCTTAATCCCAAATTGAGGACAAGTTTTACCTCTGGCTACCCCATTGCTGGACAAGGAGCAAGTAGAGACCCAGTGATGATGGTTCAACTGGACTCAGGTGGTGTGATGACCACTTAGATTGGCACCTGGAACCAGACCTACCAGTGCCTGGAAGGACAGAAATGGCATTTACAGCAGGGGGGCTGTGCCTAAAAGCTCCCATCTGCACTTAAAATGGACCCTGCATGGATATATTTCCCTGTTTTCCCCCAGACTCGGATTGCCAAGCAGCAGCTTGCCCTCACTCTGAGATAGGAAACTTTCAGCCCACAGAGCTCTTTCAGCATAGGAAAGGAGGGAGAGTTTCAAATCGTTCCTGTTTGCAGTTTTCCCTGATAGTTTTGGATGACAGCCTGGCATTAGGAAGGTCATAAATGTTGTGATTTACACCCAACCCCTGCAGCTCTGTGCTTATCTTGCTCCTTGGTGGTAACTCCAGCCACGTGTGGTCTCTGTGTGATTGCACAAACCCAAATGTTTAAGGTCTGCTTCTGTTTTCTGTCTTGCAGCCTCCAGACGAGTACCACCTGATCTGGATCACGTCTGATCTCATTTCATTTCTCGTAATTGTAGGAGTTTTTATATTCCAAAAGTAAGTTTGTTACAGCTCTGTTATTGTGTGTTTGTGATCTGTGTTTTTGTCCAGATTGTCAGGTGGAGATGGGACAGAGGAGCACCCTGGCCCTCAGTTCTTGGATTGCAATAGCAGGGGAAATATTTATTAAAAAATCCTTGAAAACAATAATTCCACTCCCAAGATGGGATGTAGAATTGGATGCACCTTTTAAGAAGGAGAGATCACAAATTAGTAGTGTCAGATGCCTTGCTTTGCCCCTAAAATGGGTGGAAGAGAAACTGTAAATGCTTTAGGGAAATGGATGTTGAGAAAGACATCACAGTGCTTTAAAGGAAGAAGGGGAGAGGGGTTTTGAGATTCCCCCATTATAATGTTCAAAAAGAACACGTTACAGTTTTCTTAAATCACTTATTCCTGTTTGGGTGAAGAACTAGAAATGTTATGGAATCACGGAATAGTTTGGGTTGGAAGGGACCTTAAAGATCATTCAGTTCCAACCCCCCCTGCCAGAGGCAGGGAATTATTATGGGAACCGTTATGATACCACAAATCAAATCAGTTGCTTTGTTAGAAAGAAGAAGGAGAAACTACTCCAGAAGTTGGACTTTTCTGCAGCGAAGGGTTTGCTCTTCCAAGAGCCTCGTGCAGGACAAACCCCTTTCCCTGTTGTTCCAGTTTCTCCACCACGTGAAAGAATTGGTAGCAGGGTTGAGAATGTGTCAAAACCAAATCAGAGCAGAATTGCCCAATCACCTGCTGATGGCATTCAGCTCTGGGGAACGGGGCTTGGCATTTGGCCTTCAGTGTCGTGGTTGAGTTCATTGGTGGTTTTTTTGTTTGGTTCGGTTGTTTTTTCTTCCCCAAGTCGTTTTTGGGGCAAACCAGAGCTGCTTCCTTCATGCAAGGATGAGGGGGAGGGTGAGAGCAGAGGCACTGCTTCGATATGCTCGTCCTTTGTCCTCCGCATGGCTTCTCTCTCCTCCATAGCCGTGGGTAGGGACTGCTCCTGCTCTTCTGCTCCAGCCCTGGTGACAGGATCGTGGCAGCCTCTCCAGAGGGGAAATACCAACTGTGATGACTTCTAACTAACCTTTTTTTGCCTCTTTGCCTTGTTTATTCTCTTACTGCTCTGACTGTTGTGCATGTTCCTCCTCTTTCTCTCTCTGCTGCATTCTGGCATCTCACAGCTATCACATGATCAGGTAATTCTGGTGCTTTCCTCCTCTTTCTCTTTTTCATTCAACCTTCCTTTCTCTCTCTTTTTCTCCCTCTCTGCTATGGCTTCACTGCAGATGGACAGGGTAGGATGCAGATTTTCCTGATGCTTTCCAACATCTGGCTTCAGGAGGGGACCATGAGGGTTTGAACATTGCATAGTCCATAGCCATGACCACCATGGAAGTCTGATGCTGAAGCCAGTGGATGTTTGGAAAGCCATCTGACTTTCTGTTACAGTGATCTAGGTCACTGCCTTTTAAAACAGCCCAATTCTGAGGTCCTGGGGCATGTTGTAATTGGGAGATTCTCAGAGGATGTAATGCTTTCCCTGTGGAAATAATCCCATGCAA
Source organism: Platysteira castanea (assembly GCA_013397175.1). Classification (NCBI taxonomy): domain Eukaryota; kingdom Metazoa; phylum Chordata; class Aves; order Passeriformes; genus Platysteira; species Platysteira castanea. Next base: position 368,718 of record VYXC01002708.1, on the reverse strand, counting down.
AATAACCCCTTCCTTCCTGTATTTACCAGAGGTGTTTTTGAGACCAGCCTCTTCTAAACTGGCCTGTCCTAAAGAAAATCATGGAATCTATTCGATTATATACAGTAGCGCTCCTCTAATTAATTCTCTGAATTAATGGGGCTGATAATTGGAAAGGTTTGGCTCATCAATTGCTGCCCTCAGCGCTTGGGATCGTCCCAAATTACACCACTGTGAAACTGGAAATACAGTGTAAAAATAGAGAGCATTGCACTTGGGGAGGGAATTGGGCCTGCTGAGCTGGATTTGAAGTGCCATCAGTCAGAATCGCAGATTTTGCCTCATTTTGCCCTTTCCCTCACCAGTCATTCCCATCCCTTTGGAGGGAAGTGCTGTCACTTGTCTGCAGTAAAGCCTTCGCTGCCGCCCTACTCGGGCCAAACTCTTCACATGTTCCCTCCTCCATTGCTCCCGCTCTGTGCCATGGGGTTGGATTCCTGAGGATTTGGTTGTCCCTCCCTCTGCCCACCCACTGCCTCGGGGTCGGCCCCTGCAGGTGTCCATGAGGTGCTTTGGATCCCGTGTTAAGGCCTGGTGGCATCTCCCCAAACAGAGCCCGGCTGCGGGGCTGGGCTGAGCCTCTGTGGGTGCAGGGAGGTCGGGTGTTCTCCCCTTCTCACCTCCCCATTGCTCGTGGATGAGGAGAAGGCAGGCATGGAGGAGCTGGGCAGGCTTCAGGCAGGTGCAGGCACAGGAGGGGGACTCTTTGCAGCTGGCTTGGCTCTGTGCTCGCTCCATCTTACCACCTCAGTGCCAATCAACCCCATTTTTATCTTGACCTGCCCCTCTCCCAGCCCCTTTCCATGGCATTGAGCATCTCCCCTCCCACCCAGGGTCTGGCCGTGGCCCTAACCCGGTGTATGCTGTCTCTGTGTTGTTGTCCCAGTATTTTTTAGTCTGTTCCCACCCCGTGTCCGTCTGGTCTGCTCTGCCGCCAGCCTCCCAGAACAGGACCTTCCTGCTGTCTCTCTGGCCTTTTTGCACGCTGCAGTCCCAAACCTGGTCCATCACAACTGAGTCCAAGGGGGTAGGAGAGGTGCTATTTTCTATTCAATCGGCTTTTTGGAGACCCTGAGGCCACTGAGTGCAGCACAGAGTGTTTCACAAGGTGTTGGTTGGAGTTGCACCGTGGTTAAATGCACTGGTGGCTCTTCTAAGAGGATTTCAAAGCACCCCTGAAAGATGGGATCACCCTCTCCTGGCTCAGTCAGAGCAGTGCACTCCTGTGAGAGGAGCCACCATCTCCTGGTGCGTTTTACCACCCTGGGTCTGCCCACAGCCACCACAGGAGATGGAGAGCACAGAGCAGTGCTTGTTCCTCTTGGCAGGAGGAGAAAAGCCCTTGGTCCCTGCACGTGTTTGAGGCTGGGGTCTCTGTGCCTTGGAATGAGCCGTGTCCTCCATGGGATGGCTGGGATCTGTGGGTAAGAGGTCACCTGTGGCCACACAGCCTGGCCTGATGCTGAAAATCCTGGTGTGGTGGGCAAAGAAAAGACGTGTTGTTGTACCAGTGTGTTTTGGTCCTGATTTAGAGTTTAAGGAGGAGCTTACCCTGTGAGATCTTGCAATCATGTTGGCCTTAGCGGGATCTGCCTGCAGGGGACACTAAGACCAAAAATATGTTTCAGGTCAGAGTGGCTCAGTTTATATGATAGTGATAGAAGAAAAAAAATATTTTTTTAAATTTGGTTTCTACTTTAATGTTTTTGCCTCCTTGTGCTTCCTTTGCATTGCTTCTGTCCATAGGTCTTGTGAGTTGTGTTGTGTTGCCATCCCACCCCTTCTTTTCTGTGTAGCTTTCATCTGTACCCTGGTCAAAGCCTGATGGTCACCCAGGGTCAGCCACTGGGATTTAGAAAGAGGGTGGAAACCCCATAAAATAGATACCAGCTGGATTTACTTGGGGGAAAAAAATTGCAGAACCTCTTTTGTGGATGTTGATCTGTCAGTCTGATGCTGTAGACCCAAGCTGGAGATTTGTGGGCTCCTCAGATCCTCTGCTCCTGGGGCTGGTAGGGGGTTAGAAACTGAAGAGAAGGTGATTATCAGCTGTAAATAAATAAATGCATAAATAATCACCTTCTCTTGTGTGGGTGAGCCACTAGATGGTGCCAGCAGATCAGAAACCTCCTAAGCCACCCTAAATCCCTGCTGTTTCTTTATCAAATAGCTTTAGAGCATCCCTGGCTCTGGCAGGGAGATGGGGATTTACTGACGGGTCAGTGGGGTGTGGGCTATGAAAGCCTGGCCTAAACATCATCCCTTTGAGGCAGGATCTTGGGTACAGGTGCTTTGGCTGAGGCCACCAGGCTGTGTTTTCCCCTACTCCAGCAGCCCACCTTCCCCTCCTAATGAGGGTCTGCCACAGGGCTGCTCTCAGTGCCCCCAGGTGCCACATCCACAGCTGGTAAATCCAAACATGGGCACTCCAACACTGCCCTTTCGGGGAAGGAATATTTCTTAAAATCCAATCTAAACCTTCCCTGACATGATCTGAGGCGATTTCCTTGCTGTGTCTCAGGTTTGACACTTTAAATTGTCTCTGAGCTCTCTTCTTCCACAAGCCTGACTGGCACTTGGTGAGGGAAAGGTTGTGGTTTCTTTACTTGCCTTGTTCTCTTGTTTCTTCCCTCGAAAAGTTAGAACACCTCTGTCTCCTTTGTACAACTGGAGAGGGCTGTGGGACAGCTGCAGTCCTTGGGGAAATTAGTTCATGGATTTGGGAATCCATGGGTCTAATTCCCAGGTGGAATTAGGGTGCTCAAGGTGGTTAAAGATGCCTGAGGTAACGCTCATCTCTGAACATCCTCCTACCACATGGGGTTGTGTGGGTGCAAGGGAGCAAAGGGACTTGGTGGCCTCTTGCACTGAGGATGCTCCTGTGTCTGGAGAGACCAGTCCCTGAAATGCTGCTCCTGTCTTGCAGGTGGCGCCTGGGAAGCATCAGGACCTACAACCCGGAGCAGATCATGCTCAGCGCTGCCGTCCGCCGCTCCAGCCAGGACGTCAAGATCATGAAGGAGAAGCTGATCTTCTCAGGTAGAGATGGGGCCAGTGGGTCCCTCCCTCAGCTGTCGTCCTGCTGAGGAAGGAGCTGGTCTTGATTCTGAGGTCTTTTCCTGCTGTGGGTCAGGGGAGTGGACTGACCTTGCTGCACTGCACTTGCGGGATATGGGCATGGCTCACAGAGGTTGGAATGAGATGATCCTTAAGGTCCTTTTCAGCCCAAACCATTCTGTGATGCTTCCAAAACTGGTTCAGGTCTGAGCACTGATATGCTCAGAAATCGTGCATTTAGCTTCCCAAGTTATCCCATCTCACACTGTCCCACATCTGCTCCACTCTCCATTGTCAAAAGCCATAAAACCCATTAATAATGGCACATGTGACCACAAATACGGTGATGAGTTTGGGGTAGACCTGGAATTCAGTGGCATTAGAGATTGAGGGGTTCCTGCTATCCTTGTGCTCCTCCCAGAGTTTATTTCTGTTGGCACACACTGGTAATGTGTCCATCACACGCCACCTCTAAGAAAGATCTCAAAAATGTGAGCAAAGATGGAAATGTTTAGCTTTAAAAGGTTAAATGTGGTGCATGAAGCTGGAAAACTCACCTTTGAAGGAATGCGAATATAATCCCCCCACCCCCTGAGCTTTGTTATGGGTTTTCTTTTTTGTATTTAGGGTCTGGAGATGCCCAGCAGGGATCAGGGTTTAGTGCACTGGGCACAGACAAAGCAAAAAGGCAACTTTGCTTATTGTGTGAAATGCCAGCCAGAGGTGGTGAAAATCAGGTATAAATCCAGGGAACCCAGACAAGAAAAGCAGTTGGACACAGCAGAATTAAGCCTCTCCAACATGTCCTAGACATAAAACAGCCCAGACATAGAATATCCTTAGAGGTGGGGGATGCAGATTGAAGTTTTGTGCCTCTGAAACAACTATTCTTGCCTGAGGTGGATGTTTTACCATTAAAACATCAGCAGGTGCAGCTTTTTCCCAGTGAAACCAGTGACTAAAGGAGTCAGTCCTTTTCCAGGATGGCCATTTGGGTGGGGATTTGGTTCAGTACTTTGTATCACTTTCCCACAGGTGACTTGCTCAGCCCGTGACAGTGACATCAGGTGCAGGGGGGGTCCAGCTCTGCCACTGGTGGTGGCAGGATGGTGATGGGCTGAAATGGAGAGCTCCAAACTGGAGGCAGATGCTGTTCAGAAGTGGTTGTAAATGAGCGCCATGTTCCTAATTCCCTGTGGGATCTGATGGATCCCACGTGGTGGGCCTGCAGGGCTGCTCAGCACCTCAGTTTCCCCGTGCAGGGGGGATGCTCCTGTGGTGACATCCTTGCTTTCTCTGCCCTTCCCAGAGATCAACAACGGCGTGGAGACCACGGACGAGCTGTCCTTCTGCTCCGAGAACGGCTTTGCCAACGAGATGGTGACGCCCACGGATCACCGGGACGCCAAACTCCGGCTCAACTGAGGGCTCTGCTCCGGCCCCGCGCGCGCTCCGGCAGCGAGAGCCGTGCTCTCCTGCTTCCTGTGGGATGGGAACCTCTGAGGAACTGCTGGTCGGGCAGAAACCCCGTCCCACTCCCCACCACTGGCTGCTCCACCTCCCTGGTTGTGAGGCTGGGGGGCTTATTTTTGTAAATATGTAGAAAATCTGAATTTTTTTGTCTTTTTTTTTTGAGTGTAATTTTTCCAGGGCATGAGTGGAAATACTGTGTTCATTAAATCCTCAACCTTATGGCTGAAGTTCTTTGAATCTTGATGTGAGAGCCTGAGTCCCCTTGGGGGGTTTTGGGAGCAACACGTTGGACGTGTGTCCCCTTTCTCTCCCTTTCCCTAATCCAGTCCTTCCCCTGGTGCAGCGACTGTGTAGTTGAATGTTGTGATGTTCTCGTGAAGTGTTGATTTTGTTATGGTTTCTTTTGTTTCTCCCTAGTTCCCCTTTTCCTGGGCAATGAAATTGTAGCTCTGATGCAACAGGAAGCTGTTGGGGAAGAGAAGCTTGCCTAGGAGAGGAATTCACGCTGCTCTTCCCTGCTGAAGTTCAGAGCCAGGGAAGGGCTTGCACTGGCTCAGGCACTTGGGCACCTGCTACTTGTCCCATCCTCCTTCCCCAAAGCCAGGATGCTCGATGGGGAATGGCCTCCTTGGGATGTCCTGCCAGAGTTTTGAAGGCAAATCCTGAGCATCGGCTGTAGATTGGTCTCTGCTGGCAGCAGTTTTTGATTTCTTTTTTTTTTTCCCCCTTTCTTTCTCTCTTCTTCCCAAGCTGGGCTCTGCTGGGAGCCCAGATGGCTTGTGACAAGCCCTGCCATGGGCACCATCACTGCTGGGATCTGGCTGAAGTGCCTGCCACTCCGAGTGGCATTTGCAGTCGCTCCTCGCTTCCCCCTTCTGGAAGAGGAGGTGGTGGTGCAGTGGGAGCTTCCTCCTCTCCGGGCCAGGAGCTGCCCGTGGGTGAAGAAGTTGTAAATAGTTTGGAAGGCAAAGCAGCCCCGGGATATAATTTATTCCTGCGAGGAGACCTTTGCTCCTTGCTGAAGAAGCAGGATCTTTAAAGCTGCACGTTCATGTCCTCCAAAGGAGCAATGATCTTGCAGCAGATGCTGATGGGCTCTGAAGGCAGGAGCTCCTAGCAGCAAGTTTCCAATGCAAAAGGCTTTAAACCAAAATCTTAGACCTGAAGTTAAAAGTAAAAAAAAGATTAAAAATTTATAAAAGGAGAGGAGAAGGCAGTCTGGGAGATGCTGATACACATCACATTCCACACCCAAAGTCACAAGAGAAACAGCCCTGAGCAGTTTGTTCTTGTTTTGGAAATGCTCTGTATTTTTAAGCTGAAATCCAGTGGCATATTGGAACCCTGAAGTTTTGGGGTTAGTGTGTAAGAGTTGGGGGCAAAAATGGCCAACTTATCTATGTAAAAAAACTCCACTGATAATGAAAATGTCAATTTTGATGCTCTAAAAAAGCACCACCTAAAATCAAGACTTTATTCCTTTGCATCTTCCCTGGGTTTTTATGAATGCAAGTGGAATAAGCCCCTGGTCCACACTCTCTCTTACCTTCCCCAGATACTGTCCTTCTCCATGGTACTCTCCAGACTGTGAAATACAGTGACTTGTTCTGCAGAACTGCACGATTTTGGTGGGTTTGAAGGTATTTTGAGAACTAAGTTGCGTCTCCCTTTGATGTGGTGCTGTATTGCAACATTCCTGGTGGATTGTCATTGCCAAGTGAGAGATGTTGTTAAACCTCAGCATCTGTTGGTGATCACCTGCATGTTCTGTTTTTATCCTTGGAGATGACTTTATTGCGGGGTTAAGTGCTTAAAAGCTTGGAAGTGATAAACCAACAAAGAGTTGTTTTCAAAATTAACTTTTTTTTTCTTTTTTTATGACAAGACCCAAATTTCATGCATAATGCACTGACTGTTACTGTCCTGAATATTTGCTACCTTTTTTTTTTTTTTTTGGAAAAAAAAAAAGAGGATGATACTTTTTTGATGAGACTAGAGCTAGACCAAAATAAACTCTGCAATGCTCTGTGAAATAAACTGTCAGTATTCCCCTGCCAGTCTATCGTTGTTTTGTGTTATGACACTACACAGAGGCTCCACTTCCCGATCCAGAGAGTTTCCCCATTATTTTCTGTTGTGCTCAGCACCCAGCAGCTCATTTTAACCCCACAGGTTGAAAATCCCCTGGGAGCAGTTGGAATCAGAGCAAATCACACAAAAGCCAGGCTGGGAGAGAATGAGATGTTCCAGAGATTTACTTTACCCACTGCGTTTTTAATTTAACGCAGATCCCTCTCCTCCCCTCAGACCTTACATCTTTTAATTTGGAGGTTTTCTCAAAAATAATTCCCTGCCTAGGCTGGAAAAAAACCTCCAAATTATTTAGGGTGCTTTGGGATGGTGTCACATGGGTTGGTCACTTGGAGCCCTTGGCAAGAAATTCGTCATCTCCTGTGCGCACTGAGAAGCTCAACGTGAACATAAATGACTAAATAATAATAAATAAATAAATGAACGCGCTGCCGTTCCGCCGCTGCCCACCGGAGGGCCCTGCTGGGCACCGCCGCTCCGTGTCCGCCAGACGGCGCCCGCGGGGCTTTGGGGGCGGGGGGTGTCGTGTCCCGGGGCCCCGATCGCGGTCCCGGTCCCAGTCCCGATCCCACCTGCGGTCCTGCGGGCCCGGGACCTGCACCCCGCCCGGGAGACACCGGCAGGACCGGACCCGAACCCCCGGCCCCAGTCCCGGCCCGGCCGCGGCGTCCCGGCCCCTCCGCAGCGCCCGGAGCGACGCTCCCGCCGCATCCCGGGATAAGCGGCCGCCGCGGGGAACAGGGCGGGAGCGGCTCTGCGGGAATTGCGGGTTTTTCAGTTTCAAACCTTCCAATTCCAGCAGCTCTTCCCACAGAAAAGGGACTAAAAGACAAATCCCGCTACTGGTCTGCACCGTCCCCTCGTAAACCACACCAAACACATCGCTGCGCTGCACACTTCTCGGCTACACGTACCGTAATATTCCCGGAATCGCGGAGTCCAAGGCTAAACCAAATTGTTTCCAGCTAAAAACTCGACAAGGAAGATGTGCCAGCACGGAAAGCTGTCGCTAACCTTCCCCCTTACAACTGATAACTTGAAAAGTTTTCAGCTACATCTTGCAGAGATAAACGACGACAAAAAGTTTGCTCAGACTTTCCCCCTTCTATTTGGAAACCTGTATTCACTCCACAATTAAATGACAATTTTCTTTCCTTTACAACCTGTAAACTGCACACAGCCCATGGTGCTCCGCACGGCCTTTTTAGCTGTGCACAACACTCTCGCAGAGTCTGACTCTTCTCGCACACAAAAATGTGCCAGGACACGCACAGATGCTCCGTTTTCCCCTCGCCTTGCAGCCTCCTACGAGCACACCACACCCTGGGGCTGTGCACCTTCCTTCTCAGCTGTGCGCACCTCACATTTTTGCACTGTCACATCCCAGTGTCCAACCCTAAAACGTCCAGCAGGTGCTCCCATTAAAAATAAAGGCGCTAGGACAAAACGCCAGCTTTGGCGTTCCCCTGCTGCCTATAAACGACACCAAACACGGCGCTGCTGTGCTTTCCCTGTCAGCTGCTCATCACACTTCTGCACTCAATCTAAACTGAAAACTGCTGAGCTACAGCTGGCACAGATCGATTGCCGGGACGGAGAGCTCGCTCCTACCTTGCCCATTGCGCTGGGAAACTTTAATTTGCATCGCAATCAGGTGACTCCTCATGGAAGTCACCCTCTCCTGGCAGGTCGTGAACTGCAGTCACGCTCTGGTGCTCAGCTAAATGTGCCATCACCCAATTTTAGTGGTGCAGACAGCAAATTTGTGCCAGGACAGAAGCAATAAGAGGGTAATTCTTCCTCCTGGCACCACACACCGGGGTTGTGCACCTTCCTCCTCAGCTCGATTCCACCTCCAAAATTCAACACATCCAAGGATTGCTCCCACACAAAAGCTGCCAGGACCAACATCAGAATTCATTGATATTTAAGGGCCCTTTTAATCAAATTCTATGATTCTGTGATGATTCTATGAAGTATTTGTGGGAGGTTTTGCCACTAGGCATCAAGAACAACGTAGTTCTACAGAATGATATGTTTGCTTTCTCTTTGTGTATAATTTAGATCCTGAATACCCAGGTAAGAGAGAAAATAATTAGAAGTGAGTTGAAATCTGAAGGAAGTTGAGAAATCGAGATGGAGGCTGAAATGCAGCTGTAGGAAAGGTACAGAAGGCAGGCAGGAGTAAGAAAACGAGTAAGAAATAAAAAATAATCACAGCAGGAATAAAAAATGTAAGGAAAAAGGCAAGGAAAGGTAGGGTGGAGAAATCCAGATGGTACAGAAAATGAAATGCCCACTTAATCCTTAAAGCTTTCCTTTCAGGTCAGCCTAGAAGAATTTCAGCAGGAAACGAATTAAAATTTGTGCCTTTTCAGATTTCACTGAGGAAAGACGCTCCTACATTCTTTTGGCAACCTTTTAAAACACCAAATTTACTCCAAAACATTTTCCCTAGCTATATAATTTGGGTCCCTACCTGCAGCTTCATAGACGTGTGGCTCCACCAGTCCTACGTGATCTGCCAGCTCCAAGCTCCCTTTCCAAGGAGCCAAAAACCGAAATAGCCTCAGGACTGGATATTTAAGCAACTGAAACCCACCCCAGGTGTTTAGGGTACACATTTTATCCAGGACCCAGCTGCAGGCAATGAGGAGAATGAGGTGTCTTCAGCAGGTGATTCATTTAACTCACTAGATCTCTAACAACCAGCCTGTAATGGGTGCTTTTTAATTTAGGAGCTGAGTCTCAGATAGCCTAAATAAAGCGTATTATAAAAGAGACGTGCAAATGCCTTCTATTGCTATGTAGATCAGGAAATTTCGTATTTGTCTGCCTTAAAGAAAATAGCAAGAAAAAAAAATAGTAATAATTTTAAAAGGCGGAATAAAAAAGCCCAAGTAGAAAAAAATCCCAGACCTTGAAAAATCAGATCGTAGCTCCTGTTCAGATAATATTTTTTTTTTAGAGGCAGTATTGTTGTCTTTTTGAGAAGTATTTAAGTTACAGAAGACTGACAACATAGGCAACATGGCTTATGCAGCTTTTATTTGTTTTCCTGTTTGCTTTCATGGCATCAGGGTGAGTTGCCCCTTGCATGAAGGTCATTTCAGTGGCCTTAAAGAAAAAAAACAAAAACAAAAAAACAAAGTCAAACCAAGGTGGAAAATTGACAGTGGCCTGAACAAAAGGCAGGAACCAATTCTTCTGCTACCAAGTATCAAATTATATTCTTGGTATCACGCATCCCTGGATACCTAAACCTCAAATTTTGTGGAGAATTTCAAGTAAAGAAATTTTTTCTATTTGCTCAGTGTATGAATATATATATCAGAATAAGAGAAAGAAGGAAAAAAATGTCTTTCTAGCAATTGTGTACAGCACAACTACTAAGAAACGCACACTTTTAAAGAAATAGCTGTAACAAAAGGCTGCATATTCCCAGGTGATCAAAAGAATGTTAAATGCTATCATTTAATGCAGTCAATATCCAAATCCGAATGCACAGTAGTACTGATGAATAACATTAATTAATCGCTATTTTTACATCATCTAAGCTAAAAAAACAAACAAAAAACAAACAAAAAACCCTTCAAGCCGGCCTTTTTTGCACAAGTTTCCGAAGGGCAGGCGGCTTCCGGCTCGTTTTTGATGCTTTTTGTGGAATTTAAAGCAGAAACGCGGGGCCGTGCTGGGCCCCGGGCCTGAGGGGCCGCGGCCTGCGCTGGCTGCCCCCTAGCGGCCGCGTCCGCACCCTCCGCACCCGCACTCCCGCGCTAATTAAAATGTAATTACAATTTAATTAACCACCGGCTGTAGGAAAGAACCGTGTGGTGGCCGGTGACGCCCGTGCAGCGACCCTGAACTTCCTCCTGCAGTGACGCTGTATATGCGCTCTGTCGTCACTGGTCAAAAACCAGCTGGGTTCTTCTGTATTTATTTATTGTAGTTTATTAATTTTACTGTGTCCAGTCCTGGGCTTCTCAGGACATGGAGCTCCTGGAGCAGGTCCAGCGGCGGGATGCAGAGATGCTGAAGGGACTGGAGCATGTCCCTGCCAAGGAAAGGCCGAGGGAACTGGGGCTGTCCAGCTGCTTGTGCAGACATTCAAGCGAACAATTCAAATTTCAGTGCACAGGAACCTCTTGCTTTATTTATAGCTTTACAAATCATGCAGGAGCTTTTATTTTTGATAAACAGCGGATGCTGATGCTTACCAAATATCCTGTATTCGGATTGTTTTGCTAAGAATAGCTTCGGAGAAAGCAGGTCCAGCACTGGTAGTGATTATTCTGACAAACCCCTGGCTTGGCTACAGCAGAGGATCCTTTTTGAACCTGCAAACCTCTCCCAGGAGCTTTGTTACTATTAACTGCACCCACAGTGCTGCTCCCTCACGTGCTACACATTAATAACTAACTTGTCCTTTTCCCCAACTTCTCTCAAAAAGAGAACAGGGTTGACTTTGGTTTTCTTTGATATATAAGTATCCATAGCTACAAAATTAAGAACCCAGAGCATCTGCTCCAACACTTGTCTGCTATATCTTCCCATTTAAAAAAACCCCAAACAAGCAAAACTCCACAAAACATTCAGTGCTGTCTGAATGTCCTGTTCTGTCTAACAATACTCACATCCAAAATAACACACATGTTGTTACACATGCAGGTAAATAGCTGTAAAGAGTCATAAATGGAAGTAAAGTAATGTATAATATGACTTATATGTAGATAGAGAACCATAATGATCTATAATGGTAGAAAGGCTTACTGAGAGAGACCATATCTTTTACTAGAACAATAGAGAGCTGGGAGAAGACCCACATGGGCTTTTCTTCAGCTTTGAAATGTGTAAAAACCTTTGCAGTCCAGACTACAGTTGGCAAATTTTACCAGCAAACGTTGAGAAATGCAGTTTTAGGGCAGACAGAACCCTTTGCCAAATCTGAAGTACTCACCATGAGTTAGAGCCAAGAAGAGAAAGAGCTAGAATGTCAAAAGGATTTATCTTATTTCTTCTGAAATGGAAACAGTGACTGAAGTCATAAACAAAAACCCTGACAGACACACAGACACATGCAAACAGTTCTTGTTCCATTCACAAACCAGCAGGCAGCACTCCATGAGCTAAAGCAGGGCAGCTGCGAGGTTTGAGAGTCCCCCTCACTTTTGTGACAGCTGATTTTTCCATGGACAGCATCCTGACTGTCTTTGGACCGTCCTGAGGTGCAGCTTGTCTGCTTGCACTGTTAAAATGTGTTATATTTTAACATCACTAGTGAAGGGACTGAGTCAAGCTCAGATTTTCTGTGACCATATCTAAGAGTGGGGGGAAAAATTAAAAAATAGGCAAAACACCCAAACTGATTGCATTTCCATGCAACAGCTTAAAAAAAAAAATTGGTTTTCAAATAATAATAATAATAAGTAAAATACTTCTTAGAGTTCAACTCTTAACTCCCTTATGTTCAAAATACCTGTTTCAACATGGTGCTCTAATATATGTGCAACCAAACACTCACAGGCAGCAGCATTTCTTGTAGAATCTTATAGCATTAAATAGAGGTTTATTTTTGAAAAGTGTCCATTTTCAAGCCATGACTTGGAGCATTTCCATATGATTGGAATCAGCAGAGAGCCGAGGTGGACCAAGAAACAGTGTAAGGAAAATAGGTGTTTAGATGACACAATATATTAAATGAGACTGATTTGCTGTTTGCAATTTATAAAAAGGAAAACAATCACAACAACAGCACTGTAAATCTTGGTTTCTGGTGCATTTTTAACCTCAGGAGATAAACGCTGTACAAAATGAACTCTTGAGCTCCTAACTCTTCCTCCTTATCCAAGCCTATCCCACCTCCAACACTGATGAGGTCTAGAAGGGATTAAATGCTCAGGAGCACAGATGCAAACCTGCCTCGTGGTTTTCCCTGGGAAAACAGCAGGACAGAGTGCCATGGACATTCTCCACAGCTCAGAGGGTGAAACTGGGAGCCTCTTGCTTGGCGAGGACAGTGCCAGACCCCCTCAGGACAGGGCTTAGGACCTGACAGGTGTTTCTAAGGCACACACGAGCTGCACCTGAGCCCTTCCCACCATCCCAGTGCCCAGCTGGGCCTATTTAACACGACAGCTTTCAGGATTTGTACAGGGTCAGGTCAATTCTCTTTAAGAATTAGTATTACTGAGTTTGTGATGCTTGTTCCTTTCCCTCAGGTTAAACCCTGAAGCTACAGCAGGAGCACAGGATGGTATCAGTTAATAGAGGGGGCGAGTTTTATGTTAGAATTTTCTTTTTGGACTCCTCACAGCTCATTTTCAGAAGGGAGAGCAACGACACAGCAGCGATGTCTTGTTCTCAACACCTCCAGCATACATCAGACACGGAAATCAGCTTGCAAGCAGCAGAAATATTTCCTGACCCAGATTCAGGCATTTTATGAACTTTGAGCCTCTCTCCGGCTGCAGAGATGAAATGCTGTGCTGAAAGTAAGAAACACTGATAGCTGTCAGAGGCAAAGGTCTCTGCCCTCCCTCTCTGTGTGTGGTTAAGGAAATTTATATGGGATTTCACAACAAAAATGAACGCATTTTTCAGTCCTGAGAGCCTCTCCACTTGATTTGTTCCATTTTCCCTGCCGGGCAGTGCAGCACTGACTGCAAAATGTTACACAACAAGTGTTTGCTGAGTGCTCCAACAGAAACGCCACCTGAGCAGAGAAGTGGCATCCTCCCAAGTGACACGTCCTCCTGCAGGAGCTGCCTGGTGCCTCCAGGCACCTCAGCCCGCTCGCCCTGTGGAGGTGTCAGGGAGAAAGGCAGGGACTTCACACCCAGAGTGTTTCCCACTTCACTGAAGTAGGAAAGACCAAGAAGTGTTTGAAAGATGAATTCGAGGGGTTAATTAAAATCAAACAAAACAGCGTTAAATAATCCCCATTTAAACCTAGATAACAGGACTCTGCAGATGGCAAAAATAGAAATTACCCTGGACTGTTGTACTTTATTTTGAAGCTAGGGAATACATTTAATTCTACTGTATTTGAAAGTATCCTAAAGTTTGATGATGTCCAATTTTCTGAAGAAGGCAATGTGGTCCATTATTGACCCCATTCACTGCTCTTGATAAGAGGGTCTTTATACACGGCTGCAGCACGAATGCTAATCGACACTGAGGGGGAAATTGTATGGAATTGCTTCAGAGATTGATTTATTTATTTATTAGTTAACAAACTGTTCTATATTTATTCCTTCTAAACGAAAACGATTCGTTCCGAAATTCTGGTGACACTTCTGGTGGTACTGGTGTGTCATTTTACAGTCAGTGTTACAAGGCTATCTGGCACGCTGAATTTTTGCTGTCGTTGCTAAAATAAAACATACCCCGTTATCTCAGCCGACATGAATGATAAAGTTTGGTTTCCCACTTCCACATCCTCCGTCCTTTTCCTTTTTCCTGTTGCCATTCCCCCGCCGCCCATCCCTGGGTGGCCCAAGCTCCGTCCTGTCCTGTGTGGGATGAGCCCCACACTCCCTGTCTGGCCAGGGGCAGCTGCCTCTGTCTGCCCTGCCCGTGGTTTCCAAAGGGAAAAAGAAAACCACCTGAGCCAGGAGGGGCTCTGGAGCAGAGCTGGGAGTCAGCAGGGTGAAAACTCCCCTTGCTTTCCCCATGGCAGGGCCATGTTTTTCAATAAATTCAGTCAAAAACCCGGAGAAGCAAAAATGACCCAGCTGAAAGAGTATAATTGGATTTGGAGAGGGGAAGCCTGTTTCAAAAGAAAATTCCTGGGATGCTTGTTTTTAAAGGGGTAGCAGCAACCTCAAGAAAAGGAAGCAGCTGCTAGAAAACGAAGGGTAAAGCGAGGTCTGACCTCAGGACTTGCCCTGGTTCTGCAAATCTCTCACATCCCTGGGAGCAAACTCATCCTCAGCTCAACAGAACCCAGGTGAATCGCTTCCTGCTGAGGTAAAAAGGGCAAGTGTAGAACAGGACAGGGCGACAGCTTTCAGCCACCTAGGGCAGGCAACATTTCTGGGACAAGTTTTTAATATGATTGTTTTGATGCTTGTGACTTAACCAAGTTCCAGTGCTGCTGAAAGCGGGTTGTTTGCAGTTGCAATGCACAGCTGAAGGAGCAGGGCTCTATTCAGGCAACAATTCTGTGGAACTACCACGCTGAACACACTATGGGACAAATCCTAGAAAAAAATAGAAATCTGAACAAAAAAGTCAGGCAAAAGAAGTATTACCATTAATGCTTCATCTTCAGAGCAAGAGGCTGAGACAGAGCCTGCCTTGAATCTAAATTAAAAAGCTTCCAGGAGACTGCATAGTTTTGTTCAGAGAGAAACAGGGTGAGCCAAAATTAGAGGCAAATTTAAGAGATGGCAAAGTGCTGAATGTCTCTATTAACCAAGCAACTTCTTGAGAGGGCCAAATTATTTCTAACTTCTGGAGGGACTGGGTCTGCACTACAGGATCCATATTTTGTACAGGAAAGCCACGGTTAAAAGCTGCCTCACTGAGGGGTCCAATGAATGCTTCTGCAGAGCAGCGAGCTGCTTTTGCATTTGCTTTTTTTTATCAGTTGATTTGCCTTCAGATCACACATGGTAACTGCAGAAGGGTTTTTTACTGTAAGAATGTACATGAAACACACAGAGGAAAAATTTCATTGCTATTTGGCTGGATAAACGTGGGGGAAAAATGGATTTTCCTCATGCTATTTGTTCTCCTCAGGCCATCACTTTCAAGTCAGCTGCATCTGCCACAAACTGTGCTAATTCATAAAGGAATTCATGAATTCATAATGCAAATTAAAGAACTTCTGCATAAAAATTTTCAGCCTGGACACAAAGATATATATGATTTCCCGGTGCCAGGGGACACCAATGAACGAAAAAACAATAGATGGATATATTGCAATATACAGACCTAATAAAAAAGAAAAGGCTGATAAAATCTTTCGATTCCAGCAGTTCCAGTATATGGTTTATGTTCACTTTTTACTACACCCTCTTCCTGTTTGCCTGAGAGCTTATCTTTGACGAAAAACATCATTGTTTAAGGTCTGACTAATACCCGCAAAAACAAGGACAGGCTGAGAAGGACACGAGAACTTCAATTTCTGTACGGGAATTGCTCAAGTTAGACTTTCTTTTTGCCTAGAATAGGACCACTTTCTATATTACGTAGGTAAAATTTATCACCAATTATACAAAAGCAAACAGTTCCTGTTGGGTTACTTGCAATGACTAATGATAAGTGTATCACTAACTCTCTTTGGTAGGGATTTAGGCTCATGTATAAAACAGGCTTTTTCTTTTCTTTAAGACCTGGGGGACATTAAAATCTGGTATCTCAGCAAGCTTTTGTACGAGGGATTTCAATATTTACTTTCCCTAAATAACCTCTTTAAATTTTTCTGTTTCTTTGCACTTCTCTGCAGGAAAAACAATTTGCTAATATCAAGCATTAAGGGAAATTTGCACAGGAAGAGGCACATCAAATTTCTGATTTGTTCAAACAAGACCCTCCCTTCCTCAATTTCCTACCTCCTTTCATTGAAGACTATTAAATTCAAATTACATGCTACAATTTGAATGAAACAGAATTCCTCTCTTGCCAGCTCCAACTTCATGAGTAACCCCACAGAGATACACACCCAATCATCTCAAAATTTATACAAAGGCTTAGCTCCAGCTATATTTGTCTTCAGTGTATTTAGCCGTGTCTAAATGTAAATGGGTCCCAAAGCACTTAAAGAATCAGAGGTCTGAGTTGCCACAAGTGCTTCTTTTGCCTTTTCTTTCCTTTGGAATTCTTCCTGTCCTCCCTGGTACACCAAATGTGTCTGAGCACGTTCTGCAGGGTCAAACACTGCCCTGCAAACTCACACTGCAATGTCACTTCTCTGTTTGCAGCCCCCCGCAGGTTTGTCACAGGGCACGTTGGGAAAGCACCCAGGTACTCCACCAGGAGTGAAAAAAGGGGTTTAAAAGAGTCTGATTAATTGGACCATTCATCACCAAATTTGTCTTGGGAGCAGAGTTAGTACTTGCCTCACAGCTGATCATTGGTTATTTTATGGGGATGAATAAATTTATTCAAAAATACTATTGCTCTACAATTTTACAGTTTAGCTTCTGCACTCTAACATCTCTTCTTATTGTTATTATTATTACTCTGCATTTTCGCTACCTCTGTCTTTGAGAGGGGAGGAAAAGCAGAACTCTGGTCCCCTGTAACTCATTTGCCAAGCTGTGCCAGCTAATCCCTTTAAAGAATAACCTGGCTGGCCAAGGCCCTCCTGGAGCAGAGCAAAGCCTTGGTATTGCCAACCTCACGGAGCACCCAGCCCCACGAGTTCAGGGGAGCAGAGGTCACGGCTGCGCCTTCACCTCTCTGACAACGGCACGCAGAACCAATTTCCTCTGGGCTTTATTTAGCAGGCGTGTGGCCAGCATGGGAAGCAGCCCTTCCCCCAGATGTGCCGTGGAAAAGGAGCTGTTTATCAGTGAGCTCCACAGCCAGGCTGTGATGGGAACAGAGCAGGCCTGTGTCACACAGCAGCTCCCCTGTTCCCCGAAACAATGGCTTACCACAGCTGAATTAATGCTGATCTGTGCCTGGAGCCTGTTTTCTGGCATTATTCTCTTTTAGAGGAGCCTGATTTGCACCCATTTCTCGCCAGGATTCCTGGAAGAATGGGAAGATTCACAGGGCAGGTGGTGGCACTGTCCAAGGTGAGCAGCTGAAGGGATCTTGGGCAAACACCAGGGGTTTCTGACAGCCCAAGCCCCATCTCTGCTGACCATTCCAGCAGTTCCTTTAACACATTCTTCTTCCCAAAAACTTCCTAAAATGGTGGTCTCCTTGCTCTCCTTGTCAAAACTCCCCAACAAAACAGATATTTATTAAGTCTAAGTTCCTTTCCCAAATCAATTGGCTCTCTCCTCCCCCATTTTTGCCCTTTGTTAGGGGAAGTACCATTGCATTTGTTTTGTATGGAAAAAATACCTCGGATATAAACCATGAGATTCTTCTGGGACTACAAGGACCACAGGTATTAATCCATAGTAAATTGTGGGATTGGGCAAATTCTCTCCACTAGGCCTGTTTCAGTATTCTTAATTCTGTCCACTCTAAAGCCACCAGTGCCCTTTACAGCCTCAAAGAGCAAGAAAGTTTCTCTTCTAAAGACTTGCAGCTGGGATAAATATAACCAAATTTACTGATTTACTGAAATGATAGACTGAAAACAGTGTAAAATCACCCTTCCAGCATCTGCAATTAGAAGAATTTTTTTAAAAAGTCTTTCTGGAGCAGGCAGGGGGGACTGACATGAGTTTAAGAAGGGCATTTCATGTCTGGGACTGTAACTGAGCCATCCTAAACCTGGGCACTTTCAGAGCCCAGGTTTTAAAACTAATCCTTGCAGATGGCTTTGAGAATTTGATGTTATCCTCATTTTACTAAAATATAGAGATTTTTTTAAACAGTAGAGCATTTCAAAGCACCCAGGCTTTGGTCTGAGTCAGAAAATTAGAGCTACAGAAATCTCAGTCTCCTCCCCCAGTCCCACCAGCTCCATCCTTTTTCTGGGACATCATGATGAAATTATCTTGAGAATATATGAGCTTTTTTTTTCTTTTCTCTCTTTTTTTTTTTTCCCAGAAATGTTAAAAAACCACACCAATAACTGTAAGATGAAACTGCAAGTATTCACTGGCTGAGACAGAGGCCTGACATAAGAAATTTCAGAGCACTGAAAAATAATTTACCCCAGCAGGAGCAGGATTTTACAAGGGATTTTTTGGCCAACTGTAACTCTTGGCAGCACTGCCAGCTCCACTTATAAGAAATAATGTGCCTATGCAAATCAGCCAGCTCTTGAAAATTCACAAACCCCAAATGCTGCACCTCAGCCATGCAGCCAAAAGGAAAGCCATATTTCCTTTCAATGTTAGCCATATTTTGAGTAATTTCCAAAAGGACCTGTGTCGTCAATCTTTTACTTCTTTGAATGAATTAGAATTAGGGAAGAGGGATCATTACACCCTAATTCTGCTCTCAGGCTTTCTACAGTGCCGTATTTCTCTCTCCCTTGCTTCTGAGCCACACCTTTAATGTCATCAGGGTAAGGGAAGGGGTTCAGTGTCACGGGGAGAGGGAGTTTTGACACTTTGAGAACTGGGGTTTGCATGGCTGAGCTTGGCTTGTCTCACCTTGTCCTGCCAAGCCTTAGCACTGGGACCCCAGGAAGAGGAGACATGAGAGAGGGGAGGCAGAAGTCTTGATGGTCTGAATTTCTACACCTCCATCCCCTTCCAACAGGCCCATTTTTATCCCCTGAGTTTACTGGGAAGTGCAGTTTAGGAAGAGAACCATTAAATACCCCCTGTGCAGCTTTCCTCCCTTCCTGAAGTGCAGTGCTTGCCTTGCTCTCCACCCAGGCACAGCTGAAGGATGCTTGTTTTAGCTCTCCCTCTGTCCCAATGCCTTGATCTCTGCAGGTTTGGATTTGGATGATGCTCCACGTGGACACTCTGCAGCACAAAACCATCCCTGCTTCCCTTCCAACCTCAGGCAGTCTGTGATAAGAAATCATGTCAAGATGCAAATTAAAAAATGAAAGCTTAATTCTTCTTCTGCAGCAACAACAGCATCTCAACGATTTTAAAATTAAACTCACCCTTATCTCACCAGGGAGTCTGAATTTTTGCTTCCAAACAGGTGTCACATTATCTCACCTAATAAATTAACTTTCTCTCTCTCTCGCTTTCATTTAGCACTCTTTGCCCAAGGAAAGTGCAAATTTCACAGATGGGAGGAAAAAAAGATTAAAAAAAGCAAGCAGAAAGAGAATGGAGGAGAAAGAGAAGATCATGTGGCTCTGATACCAGTGCTGCTTATTGTACCAGGCACACTGTAATGCTCTGCCCTTGTGCTTGAATAACACAAGGACATTTTGTTTATGTAGAGCCCATCACATCTGAAAGGCCTACTCAGCCCTGCATAAATTTAAAAAAATCATCTTCACCAATCTTAACCTAGAAACCACAATAAAAATAAAATGCTTCCTTATTTGTGGTGCTACTGAGTTTAATTATTTATATTAATTATTAACATAAACCATAAAAGAGAAATTATCTTCACCAGCCATGACAATACTCAGTATTTCTTCTAGCACCTGCTAACAGCTCTGAAGAATACCTAATGTTTGCAGCGTTGCACAATATTTACATTTCAAACAAATCAGGAAAGCTTCCTGCTCTCAAAAACAGTCGTTTCTGATAAAGCCACTTCCAGTAATCCTCTACCTCTCCATCTCAAACTCAACAGCATCCTTTCACCACTTAGTACGCACATAAAAGGCTGTAAGGTAAGAACCCAAAAGGCAGGAAATTTAATAATCAAAGAGAGCGTCACAAAACATCTTAACCCCGTCACTTACAGCAAACATCAGCCTGCAACGAGCTGCGTTATTGCAGTGATTATTGCAGTGATTATTGCAGTGATTACTGCAGTGATTACTGCAGTGATTACTGCAGTGATTATTGCAGTGCTGCAGCACAAAGCGCTTTGCAGGGAGAGGGAGGGAAAGCCACCACTCCAAACCCAACCAGCTGCTCCTCATCCAAGGGCTGCAGCCAGCGAGGCTTCTCTTCCAAGACATATTTGTTGTATCTGCCACCTGGGTCGCATTAAATTAACCGGCAGGGACTGGGCAGGGAAGGTGCAGCAACCTCCTGGCCTGGGATGCTCTGCATTTTTCCCCTGCTTTCCCCTGCTGCTGGGCCATCCTTGCAGATACAGCTGGAGCAGATTGGGGAACGTGGAATATTTCAAACTCTACTCGATAAGTGCTTCCTGTCAAAATTGTGACTTCAACAGTTCTGGGCTTGAAACCTCCTTGCTGTGACTTTGCAGAGGGGAATGGGCTGATTTTATTCCATTTACACAGTGAATCTCATTGACCTCAGGAAGCTCTGCTGTCACCAGTGTGTCCACAGGGCTGGATTCCTTAATCAACACACCGATGATTGCATTTATTGTTACTCTGTGACACTACCACATGCATTTCACTCCCCAGTCTCTCCTCATCTGCCAGTGAGCAAAGCGTTGTGGAAAATCACTTCTTCAGGAAGGAATCAAAGGCCGTTGCGAAATTTTCCTTGGAGTAATCCCATAATCTGGCAGTTTTCTGAAGAAGTCGTGCATCTGTGATGTGCAGACATCTCATTGCTAGGGAACAAAGCTCGCCTGTAGCTACCGCTTGATGTTAAACTTAAGCTCAAACAACACTGCTGTAACTGTTGCTTCTGCATGACACAGCCTTCCCATTTGGTTGACATTAAATTGTTTAAACCCAGCATTTATTGTTTCCCCAAACAATGCCGCCATTCTCAGAACTTAAAGTGCTGCTGTGCTTTCTCTTCTTAGACTACCTCAGCTTTTCCATCCCAGACCCTGCTGAGGAGTGTGTGGGGTGGGCTTTATTATCTCCAGCCAGCTCCAGTGGCAAGCGAGGTGAAATTTTGACTCTCCTGGGTGCTGGATGCTTGTTTGTGAGAATTTATGTCCATTAAGTCAGAGGCATCTGCCAGCCTCATATTCTACTCCATTCCTGATATGTTTTGAAGTTTCTGACAGCCCAAATATTTAAAGGCAGTGGATAAGTCAGAGAAGGTGTGTAACACTCACTCTCCTTTGCAGCCCCATCCCTTTGTAGTTTGACATGAGGAGGGAAAAGCAGGATTTTTCCTTCCCGAGAGGATTTCTGATTTCTTGAAGCATGCAAGAAAAAGAAGGCTATTTAATTCTTTTCTGTAGGTACATTCATTTGCCAGCACGGCTTTAACCAGCAAAACTATTTCTGTCCATGAGAAAATGCAAATCTAATTCAGTTCAGCAAATTAAACTGCCTTGTAGGTACAGCTTAGATCAGCTCAGAATAGAACAAAGGGCTTGGGCCAGGATAGATGCGTCTTCATTGGGATTTTTTTGCTGTTGCAGCTGTAACAAATCGGGCTGTGCTATCCTTTCCCATGTTCTCCAGTGACGTGACTATGCCAGCAATGCTTTTAACAGCAAGCCCGACCCAGGCAGGCCTTGCCTGTCAAACAGCCCCCAGCAAAAGCAAACAAGCTCTCACTAGTGAGACAAGAGAACTGGCTACAACATACATCAGGCTCTGCTGATGGAAAACGTGAAGGAGATTTAGGCCACTGGATATTCAGAATACTCATGGTCATGGGAATTGCGTCAGAAAGCAGCTAGGCAGCTCGCCCCAGAGCTAAAGGCTCTCCTCTGGAGTCCCAAAAACATACGTGCCAAACACGTATCTTTTAGTAGCTCAGGTCTTGAGTAACAAATTATTTCCATCTTTTGAAGCACTTTCCTGCCATTCAGCTCAAATTAAATGCAAATTGTAGGATCCACTTTTCCTGGCGCTGAAAATAATCCACCATCTTTTTGTTCTCCACCACACGGCCCCACAACAGGCCAGGTCTTCAGGGGAGCAGAGCTGGGACTGTCTGGATAACACCAGGTCGAACCTCACTCCTCAACTCAGTTCTCCTAGATGACCTTCCATCATCACTGATATTAAAAAAAAGTGATTTTCCCTCAGCAGTGACAGCTGAAAACAACTGGATACACAGTAGAGTAACTTTATGGAATTATATTTTCTGCTCTCTGACAGTGTTCCTCTTCAGACCAGGCCACTAAACCAATCCTCTGCTAAAATTAAACTAAATTTTGTCCCTTCCTGGTTTAACAAGGTCCTTTACAAAGCTCTTTGAGCTGAATGACTGGGAGCTGCTCCCTGTTCTTGGAAATTGTGCCCTAATCACCAAAGCAGCTCTGCTGCTCCACAGACATCAGAACAACCCTTTCCAGCGGGAAGCTCTTTCCTAGGGTCTCAAGGGAATGGAGTGTGCAAATCTTGGCTTCATTTTTTGTTTTCTGAACAATTCATCAGTGATGCCAAACACACAAATCTTGCAGTAGCTCTGAGCTCAGAGCAGGTTCACTGCAGGCCCTACACTGGAGTGGGTTTTGATTTTTCTGTGACTCAGGGACAGCCCTGCATCCCCAGGGAAATTCCTGGAGCTGGGAAGGGAAACCTGCCTAGAGAGGCTCCTTTGCAAAGCCCCAAAGTGGTGTCACCAGCTTGCTTTAAACCACCTGATGTTGCCACTATCTCCATCTCCTCCCTCTGATGCCTTAGGTTTTGATTTCTATATTTTTCAAATCCTCTACTGCCTAGTGTGTAACTCTAAAGTTTCCTGTAGCTTGTTAGCTGCTCTCTTAGGCCAGACAGACACAACAAAGCTTCCCTGAGCTTGCTGTTCAAGGACACTCGGGCTGTCCTAGGCCCAAAAGGTGTAAACTAGGACCATGAAAGAGGTGGAGAAATTGAAGAGAGCTGAAGTTTTAATTGGTGAATTTATGCTGAGATGCAAATGGACCAAACCTATAGCAGTGTCAGGAACTCGTGACCTGCTGTCCATCTTGGGGGCCATTTTATGGAAGCAGCCTCTGGCTCCCCAGGGTGTGCCTTGAAGGCCTTCAAATAAATCCCTGCCTTTATTCCCTTACTCCTGTCTGGTCTCTGTTTCTGGGTGGCTGGGAAAAGGCATCACCTCAAGTCTTGACACGTCCCTCTCAGTACTCGAAAGTGAAATTGCCAAACTGCCCTGAGCAGCCCAGAGCCTGGTTCACACCTGTCAAACATTCTGCCTGTGTCATCCATGAATCTTCATCCAGAGGCTCTCCAGAGCCCACCTCCCAGCAGGAGAGCCCAGCTGCAAACCCTCCTCCTGTCCTTCCAGCACTGGGGGTGTCTCCAGCAGGATGGAGTCAGCCCATCTCTTCCTCTGGGCTACCCCCCACCCTCTCATTCATTCCTTGCAGTCATGCAAGTGATGAGCACATCTGTGGCACAGACTTAAATAATATTTATCAACCTACTGATTTGTCAAGTCAGAGCAGCAGGAATCGGATCGAAACCCTGGAATAAATTTGTAAGTAAATGGCTGAGCCTCCCCAAAGCCAGCGTCCTCATGTGGGTAATATCCATCACTTCAGCCTGAGCTTTGGGAACGGCCTTGTACGAATTTTTGTCCCCATGCAAATGGCAGCATTAGCCCTGAATTGCCTGGCTTTCGCTGGCTTAGATCAGATTCAAAATTATTTTATGCAGGATTTTGACATTTATATTCTTTAATGCCTCTGACCCTCTTGTCTGCCAGGCAGCTGTTGCTCTGGGGGCTCTCCTTTCTGACATCAGCTATTATGCCTTTTAAAGTGCAAATAAATAAAATCATAAGTTAAAAGAGTGAAGAGGAAACACATGCAGAGGACTTCTTAAATTTTTTTTTTTATTCCTCAAAGGCAGCTGAGCCTCTCTATGCTTCCATGTTGTGCTTTGCATTTGTTCCAGCAGGAGGATAATAAGAAATGGGAAACACCAGTGTTCATTATTTTAGCATATCCCCAAATGTGTGTATTGGTTCACTGGGAGAGAAAAGGGAGATGGACTTTACACTGCATTTAATTCACTTCTAAACCTGCCCAGGCCTGATTCTGAAGTCTAATCTCCAATATCTGTTGCAAAAGTTTCCACAATTAACAATTCCACAGAAGTCCTCTTTCCTCCCTTTTAGATCTCTCCCTCTCCCCTTTTCCTCACACAGTTTCATCTCTATGAAAAAACTCTCACCAAAGCTTGACCTCTTGGGTTAATTCAACATGGAATTAAGACTCAGATTAAACACAAGAAGGCAAACTTTCCTTCAGTCTCAGGTTTAACCAGGGCTGTCCTGAGCCAGGATGGGTACAGGTATTCAATTAGAAAAACAAATTAGAAAAGATTCTCTGTTAACTTGTGCTGCTTGACAGAGAAATTTTTAATCAGAATTAAAACATCCCGTCGTTTTCTTCCATCATCTGCAGTTTTGTACATGGAAAATCATACAAAGTGGCAGCAGACATTTAAATTGTTTGGGACAGGCATATTGTCCTAGTTAGGCTTAAAAAATATATTTGGTGCTCAATTAAAATGGCCACTGCTTTCAGCTTGCCTGATTATAATCTCTACCAGATGGCTTCCCTCTTGGAACATGCAGCTGCTTTTTGTGTGTTTGGAGGAAAGTATCCCACGACTGAGTGCAGCTAATATTGGAGAAAATACTAATTTCCAACTGGAATAGCATCATAAGGTGGGAAAAACTCAGATTTGCAGCGTTATGACACAAAAGTACAATATATTAAAGGTGGCAGATTTAGCAACTTAAGAATCTGGATGTTTCAATTCAGGTGTTGTCCAGGGGTCTGGAATCTCATCAGCTGCTGGTCCTGGGCTGCAATAGGGCCAAGGAGGATCCTTTATCCCATTGAAGCTGTCAAGCACAGGCAGAGGGACTGTAGGAAACTGCACTTCTCTTGCCCAACATAAAATCCCTTTTGCACAAGCCCCTCTTGCACTGCTGTGGGCTGTAAGCCCATCTGCGAGTCCAAACAACGCTGCTTTCATCTCCTCAACAATCCCTCTGCCCAAGGCTGAGGGAGCACAAATATTGTGCACCACTTGTGAACCTGATAACTGTGTTTTGGCTTCCCTTCTGTCCACGTTTTGTGCTCTGAGGGGGAATATCGGGCATGAGTGAGTGTTTGGAGCTGCCTTGCTAGGAAAGCATGGGATAGATCACCATGGAAGGGACATCCAGCGGGTGCAACCTCCAGGGCTGTTCTCCTGCCTCCACGTGTTGTAACAGAGAGCTCTGCTTGTGCAGAACAGGGCAAAATGCAAATATTTAAGCTAAATGAGGGCTGTTGCTCAATCTCTTACTCTCCTGTGGTAGCTTGGACACGTCTGAGGGATCTGCCTGCCAGGGGATCTCTGTGCTGTATTTGGGTGACCTTTGCTGGGGATGAAACTTCACCTCATTACACCCCCTGTTCCTCGAGGGCTCAGCAGCCAGGGCCACATCCCTCAGGACTGATCTCTGCTCCAACTGGTGCCTGGCAGGCAGGTCTGCCACAGCAGCCTTCCCAGGGGGATGAGCTGGGATAATGCCAGCTGTGGGAGCAATTTCACAGGGAGCTGATGAGCACAGCCCAGCCAGAACTCTGGGAGTGTCTGCCGAGCAGCCTGGGTTACTCCTCTGAAGGTGCCTTTCTGAATTTCTCCAGGAGTATTTTCTTCTCCATTCCCTACCTTAGCTAGTGGGTTAAGATATTTTGTCTAAAACATCCCTACTTGTCCTACAAAACCCAACAGATCACATCACATTGCATCCGCTGACCCACTTGTGATGCAAAAATGATAAAGCAAAGGTCTTGTTCCTGAAACATACCCAGTGGTTGGAGATGTTGATTTGAATGAGTTTTGAGGTTTTTTCCCATTTACTGTTAGGACAATCTCAAGCAGTAAATCACACGATTATTTTAACAGCACCAGAGGAAAAGAGCTACTCCACATTTCCTAGTTATACCATTTGCAGTGCTCACCCAGCACAGATACCATAATTTCACAGCTCATCAACCTGGCAGGCTCCAGGAATTCTTCTCTTCAAACTCCCAGTTATTTTCTAACCTATGTGGTGAATAAAATATATATGTACATATATATATATATATGAAAATAGCTATTTCTTGCATTTATAAATAATCTTAGCTATTGATAAAACCAGAAAGGGACTGGCTGCCTCCTGAATAATGCTAGGAATAAAATATTCTCCAGCATTTCTGCACGTCAAAGCAATGGCCTATGAAGTGTGACGTGATGAGAATTCTCTAGGATTCAGAGGGGCCAGGACTTTATCCACCAAATAAAACAGGAACTATTTCTGCAGAGACAGAGTCCAAACATTGGCAAAGGAAGTTTTAATAGATTTTTACATGACACAAAGCCAAAAGTATCCAGAAATGACTGATGTCTCAAATTCCATGGCAAAAATCCGATGGAGCCCAACAGAAGGTTTTCCCTCCACTGCAGTGGTGATGAGATCAGGTATAAGGGAGCAAAAATCAGTTTTTGATGCTTAGTATCCCTTCTAACATAATAAAACGTGCTACCAACAGCGTTAGAACAGCTCATTCACACAGTGCTTCTCGGAAAAGCAGCCTCAGGAGAAAATCAGAGAGGGAAGCTCCCCAGGAGTTGCTGAGGGAACCTCTGACTGCTCACGAATAGCTCTGGATTTTGACTGCTCCTTTCCCACCAGAGTGAGGCAAAACTGCTGCTTTTGTACATATTTTGTTGGTTCTAAACATGACTGACAGCGCTGCTCCCTCTGCAAGCTGTTCTTACAACCAGTGGCATCAGTTTAGCTGCACTCTATCTTCTGAAACAGATGAGTTAGTGGTTAAGTAATAAAATACAAAATGACCTCTTTTAAGGTGGTGTGTGACATTATGGGGAGAGTTCTCCAAACCTCTTCACTAACACAGGTAATGAGTTGCCTTTTGCTTAATATTTTCCTCAGATTCCAAGCTCTTTCTGCTCCACAGACTGGTTTTAGTCCAGTGAAATAAAGACACTCCATTTCCAAAATTTATAGGGTTCATTTATTACCTCTAGTAACATATTATACTGTATAAATACTCTATCCTTGTTATATGTCCTTTTAAAAAAGCGATAACTTAGAAGATCACATTAGACAAGAAGTATAAAAATAAATACGCTCATTATATGCATTTATTACAAATTATAACCCTTCCCAGAAGGGAGAGAAATATAAAATACTTATGAAGTATATAAAATCTATAGTCATATATTTTACTATATACATATGGAAAGCCATATTCTCTCATGGTCTATGGACTGGCACAATCTTCAAGGATGTGAATGCTGGCGTTTTGCTGTGGATGGACCTGCTATCCCTCAGCTTTGCCTTCCCACCTGATCAGTGACTGAGCTCTACAAACCCAGCAGAGGCCGCAGAGGACGTTCCCATTCATGATGGGATTCTTTTTTTTTCTTTTCAACTCAAATAATATCCACTGGCTGGGGTAAGGCCAAAGGTTTGAGTGTGAAAGCACGACTGGAATGCTCTCACACACTCCATGAATCTGTCTGGCAGGAAGGCGGGACCAAGCTGGAATCAGAAAAGCCAGTGGAAGGTATGCAGAAGGCACAAAGAGCAACGACTCAGACTCAGATTTCCACTTTTCCAAGCCTCTGGATTACACATGTCACCACAATGGCACTGGAGTGGCTGAGAGAGATGGACAGGCACATTGGGATGACATAAAGGTACTTTAAAAAAACATGAAATTCTAGTGATTTGTGGAGTTGATATTTGTTCTTGCTATTTCTTACTCTTGACAGGTAGAGAATATGGCTTTATTTTTATATAAAACTATTCTCTGAAACAATAGCAGCCATGAATGACATAGTTAAAGCTCCTTTTCCAATCTTGTTTTTTGCCCTTTGTGAGGTAGGTAAGCCCTGACCAATTATTTGAAGCTATCTTTTTCCCTCCCCTTCCTACATGTGGGGATTTGATCAGTACCACAAGATAAATCCAAAAGAAGGGAGAAATAACCGAACCCCAAAATGTTTGCTTAAATGTGTCTCACTGCTCACGTCTGCCTTAATTTATAACAGACTTTTAAAAAGGCAGTAGTGATGCCTTTGGGCCTTATCTGCTGAAGACAAGTGAGTGACATGGGTCTGCTATCCCATCCAATATTCAGTTGGCAGGGGATTTTGGGGATGCAAAGCCAACTCAAGCTGTTTGCACCGTCTCACCTCAACGCATCCTCACCATGATTTTTTTAATGCAAAAACACACGCGCTGCCTCTAGCCCTCTCTCGTGTTTTTCAGTGCACTGGTCTGAAGGAAACAAATAAAATAAAATAATCAAAAAACCACTTGTTAGCTTTCCCAAGTCGCCCTATCTAGCTGCAGTCCGTGGCGTTGCAGAAGTCTATCAGGTGCTTGGGTTTCTTGGAGGGCTCACAGCTTTCTTGGGGCAGCACGCTGCCGTCAGAGGAGACACATTTCAACAACCTCTTCTTGAAGCCCTTCCCACACGTCTTGGAGCAGGGGGACCAGTCCCCCAGCTGCCACTGCGGGCAGGGCACGTCGGCGCAGGGCCGCAGGTTGCTGGGCTTCAGCTCGCGGGCGCAGTCGGCGGCCGGCCGGCCCCGCGGGTCCCGGCACTCCACCGCCCGCCGCTGCCAGCCCGAGCCGCACGACTTGGAGCACTCGCCCCACTCCTCGATCACCCACTCCGAGGAGATGATCTCCTTGATGGCGTTGAAGGATTCCTTCTTCCTGCCGGGCGCCTTGTCCGCGCCGGGCTGCGCCGGTTTCTTCACGAAGTAGGTGAACTTGATCTTGGGCTGCGGCAGGTCCCCCACCGTCAGCACCTGGATGGTCAGGGGCTCCTTCAGCGGGCTGAAGCTGCGGATGCGCTCCAGGGCGGCCGAGGAGCCGCTGTAGCGCAGCACGCTGCCCTTGTAGGTGATGTCCTGCTCCAGCGTGGACAGCGTGTAGTCACCGTTGAGGACGTAGGTGCCGTCGGCGGCTTTGATGGCCAGGAAGCTGCCGTCGTGCCTCGCGCCCCGGTGGTTCCGCTGCTTCACCTCGATGTTGGTGGCCCCCGCCGGGATGGTGACCACGTCGTGGTAGCCAGGTCTGCCCGGGAGAAAAGACGAACACTGAGCACTCTGCTCTTCCCTGCCAAGGGGAAAAACCCTCCCAGCACAAGACTAAACTTGGTCTGAAGTCAAGGCATTTAGCTCATTAATGGATGAATCCCACATCGGCAGAGGGGCTTTCTTTTGTGCTGGGATCTCCCTGCAAGTTATCCCCAATCAGACGGGTAAACTCTCAGTTCTAACGATAAACCCAGGCACCATCCCACTGGAAAGCCAGAGCTTCCACCCACAAAGCACCCCCAAGGACAAGGTGAAGCAGCAGCCCCAGACTCACTTGGCTCTAACGAGGGTGCCAGACACTTTCTTGCAGGTGGAGCCGTTGCCCCCGCAGATGCCGCACTTGTCGAACTTCTTGTTGGAGCCGATGGTGCGGTCGCAGCCGGCCTTCACACACTGCCCCTGCACGCACACGGACGTGGAGTCGGGGCTGCATGGGGTGCCATCCACCACCTTGGGGACACACAAGGAGTCTGGTTACAACGTGCACAGTGCTCTAAAACTGTGTAACGCCAAGTATGGACAGGTAGAAAACCCGCAGCACCTGCCGTTTTCAGGGTTTTTGGAACTAAACACCAGAGCAGCACATAGGTAGTTGGGAGATACGTGGTGCTACTTCATCTCACTTGCAAAAATGATGCCACGGTGAGACGAGAAAACAATTTCAGTTTTCGTTAATACCCCCCAAAAAACCCTACAGAACTGTTTTACTGATTTCATATAAAAAAAGCCCCACTGCTTTCTAGGGTCACTAGAAGGCAGCCATGTCCTCGAAGCACACTGCCAGCGTTGCTTTTAATGCTGTTCAGCACATCCTTTATTTCTAGGAGTGCTGTTCCACAAAAACCCTCTGTGTCATCGCCCTGGTAGCTCCTGGCTCTCACCATCTGATGACAGCAAATTCAAGTAGCTATGCAAGATGAACATTTTTCCTCGTGTTTATTTTAAGCTGTCAGCGTATTAGTAACTAGTATGAGAAAGCACCAATGTTCTGGCAAAGATCCCTTGGAGTTTTCCAAACCTATCTCAGTGCAATCAGATTGGTAGAAGGAGAGGGAAGGAAACCAGGGTGGAGTGGGTAGAGGAGGTGGAAGGATTGTGCCAGAACACTTAAAGCATGCTTGCAATGATCGAGCCAATGATCGAGTGGAGGAATAACTCAGCTTAAATATGAGAAAGACACAGTTTCAGATTTCTACACTGCTTGACTCTTCACATAGAGAAAATAAAAATCCTCCTCATGATCAGCTGGAAGAGGTGCAGTTTGAAATACCTTTGGCTGTAGAACAAAGAAGTATCCTGTTCCTTTGGCTCGGCAAACCAGCTTGCATCTGTCCTTTGGAGACACACCAGCAAACTTGGGTGTCCACTCCACTGCAGGTCCACTTCCAAAGGGAGACTTGGAAAACTCGTTGTGCTTTTCACACTGTTCCTCCCTGAACGTTTTGCCTGCAGGCAGAGAAAAAGACAGGGCATGAGATCATCTCTATCCATGCTCTTCCTCCACAACACACCAACCCTGGGTGTCAAAAATGGGGAAAAATTACCATTGTTGTCCGGGCAGTCCTCGATGTTACAGGACCTGTACTGCACCCGCTTCCCTTCGCAGTACTTGCCCCCGTTCCTCGGGATGGGGTTGTCACATTCCCTGAAGGAATACTGCACTCCCCCGCCACAGCTACGGGAGCACTCGCCCCACGCCCCCCAGGACCCCCAGCTCCCATGCACTGGCGTCTGGAATGACAACAAAAGCAGGACACAAGTTAATACAGGAAAACCCATACAAACCCACACCACAAAAACCACCATCGTGCTCATTTTCACCCAAACTCATTAAAAAACCTGCCCTAAGTTTGTTTATTAGCATTGAATCAACCCCTTCTAACAGATCCCTCCCACTGCAGCTTTCTCCACGTGGCTCTGCAACCCAAGCTGCACTGATTTCTTTCTCACTACTTACATCATAATGTTTCTTCTCCGTCTTATTCACACACTTGCCATTCATGCACCACTTCCCTTCCCCACAGCTGGTGCCGTCTGCCCAGGGGAAGTGTTTGGTTTGGCACACGAGCAGCCCTCCGGAGGTGCCGGTGCACCACAGCGTCGTGCACGTACTGGCTGCGTCGGGGCAGTGCTTGGACTCATCTCCAAACGTGAACTGGCACTGCCTGTTGGCATCGTACAGCGTGCCAGGCAAGTCAGAAGGGAGCTGGATGGGCCTGTGGGGCTTGTCCAACAAACACTCCCCTGAAAAGGTTGAAAGAAAAAGGTAAAAAAAGAAGTCAGATGATGCTGTGGGTTCAGTTTTAAAAGGGAACTGCATTTGCTTTGTAACAGAAGCCTTTGAGCCCATTTGTGCCAGCAGTTTTGTAAAAATAAGGCTCTTCTAAACCCACTGACAGCATGCGAAAGGTTAAGGCTATATGGAAGCACTCTTGTTAAAAAAAAAAAGCCAAGCAGTAAAGCACAAGAGCTCCAACGCCACATGAATGGAAAGCTTAATAACCTTACCATGCCCGTTATCCAGAAATGTTGTAATCATGTAGGCACTGCACGGAGACCAGGGCTGGCTGCGGTCCAGGTTGGAGAGCATGGATGCCATCATGTGGAAATCCCGGCTCATTCCATTGATGCCAGCACACTGCTTTGCATCGTCATGAGGCATGTTAAACACGTGGCCTTCGAGAAAAGGAGAAAAGGAAAGGCTGTGACTTTAGGAGGTCTGTCCCATGCATTACCAACAGTATTTTAAATATTGCTCTAGAGCTGCTCACAGCCTGGTCTGTAATTAATAACCCGAATCTGAACGCTCCCAGATTTCAAGCAGATGGCACTGGATCTTCTCTCCCCGTTTTTTTTTTTTCTGCAGGCACACACACAGCTCTTGCAGAAAATGCTGTGCAGGCCGGATTTGCTTTCCAGAGTCCAACCCGGCTCCAAGGCAGGGCTTTGCCTCCTCCCGACTGCTCCGGGGAGGTGCAGGCTGGGCTTTACGGCATCAAGCTGGCTTCAATTAATCCCACAAAATGGCTTTGCAAAGTTTCAAGTACCTAATTCGTGAGCTGTTGTGAAGGCAGCCTGCAAACCATCGTCTTCTATGATAGAGCAACTGCGGTTTAGATCACAAACTGTTCCCACATCAGCCATCCCAAGAGTATCACATGTCTTGGCACCGCACAGGTCCTGTAAAAAAAGGCAGTTTCATTATTAATCAGATCAGAGACTTAACCTTGGCAAGAGCCATCCAGCCCTGGCAGTTTGCCTTTACTTATGGAAAGAGCATAAATATTCAGCACTTCAATGGGTATGATGGCAAAAATCTGTCTCTGGAACATAGGCGAGGGTTATACGTAGAAATAAAATGCATGATTTCCATCTGAAATCTGCTAAAAATATATGGGGCAGGAACACAGTGCACAAACTGTGAGTTTAGAAAGACAGTGCACAAACTGTGAGCTTCACCCGGTATGGTGCAAACAGCAAAAAAATCAACAAAATAAAAAGCAGCTCATCTAATTTGTAGCCTGCTTCACCGCAGCTGTGGTGACACACGATTGTCTCTGGACACGTTTTTTTTTTGGAGGTCTCCTGGCAGAGGGGGTAGGGAGCAGTGGGCGTGGGGCTGGATGTGACCTCGGTGTCCCTCACCTGCCTGGTGAAGAGGATGGCCGTGTCGTAGTGCTCGGCGTGCCGGTCGCTGGGCGGGTTGTGCTGCTTCTGCCAGCTGCAGAAGTTCCTCAGAGTCAGGGCGGCGTTGGAGGAGATATCCGGGCCCTTGCGCTCCTCGTAAATGACCATGATCTTCACCACCACGAGGCTGATGGAGTTGCGGATGCTGGGGTGCTTGTACAGCTTGGCAGCCACGGAGAGCAGGGTCAGCAGGTAATGCTTCAGCCCGCTGCCGTGGAACTCGGCCATGGACTGGTCGGCCACCAGCAGGGTCTCCACGTAGCGGGGGCTGGACACGAACCTCTTCTTCCTCCTGCTTCTCGCTTCTGCGTTAAAACAAGAGCGAGAGAAAGCGCAGGTGAGCACAGCAAGAGACCACCGTTTAGAAGCCCAAACCCACTCAAGATGTGCACCCAAGGTTTGTGCTCCCGCCCCCGAACTCCGGCGATCCCGCACCCAGGTGGGCACCTCGGGGCGGGATGCGGGGCACGCCGCGCCCGGGCATCCCCGTCAGATCCCCCTCTCCTCCCCGTCCCCGCGGAGGCCGGCGCGGCGTCCCCACGGTACCTGCGGGCTCGGCGGGCTCCGGCCCCTCCGCCTGGGCCCCCGCCT
>VYXC01002708.1:273890-332756 GCA_013397175.1 Platysteira castanea | reverse complement strand
CCCCTCCTTTCCCCCTTCCCCCTTTCCAAGCAATTCCTGCCCTTTCTCGGCCCTAATAGCTGCAGTCGGTCATGCACCTGTCCTGAGAAATGGTTCCTTTCAAATCACTTAAACAGAGGCGTTTACGTAGGTGCAGCCAGTGTTTTGCTTTGAAGCCATAACCCAAGCATGGTGGTGCTGCTAATCCCCTTAATTCTTTATGTGCACAGCCCCAGCTTTCTCCTTCTGGAGGCCTTTTTGGAGGAGGAGGGCAAAGAAGTGGTGAGTAAATGTGTGAATAAAACCAGAATGTGTGTACCTGTTGGTGACAACTCCTGGGCTTCCCAGTTAAACCAAGATGCTTGTGTGTCTGTCAACACATCATTTAATAC
The DNA here is from genome assembly GCA_013397175.1 of Platysteira castanea. Lineage (NCBI taxonomy): Eukaryota > Metazoa > Chordata > Aves > Passeriformes > Platysteira > Platysteira castanea. The sequence goes on along the minus strand of VYXC01002708.1, from coordinate 332,385 downwards.
AAGTGTGAAACTCGAGGACTGAAAACAGAAGGAGCAAAGCCTCGGGATAGGGCAAATGTTTCTAAAATTTTATGTATTCACTGTTTTTTTGGGATGGAGCGTCCCATTTATGCCACTAAATCTAATAACCCTAAGGCTTTTCTTCCTAATTTAAACCATGTCAGACAAACTTGGAACCACATGTGTGTGTCAATAGCACAGTCTGACTGCCTGCTAAGTTCTGACAATACATCCATTTCCCATGGCGTTCTGTAAATCTTGCAAGTTTAGAATTGCGCATTGTTTGAAGTTGTGCAAAGAAAAAACATAGGAGAAGATGAGCCCAATTTCCCAGCTACTTGCTCAACAAAAGTGCTCTTGTCCCGCAGAGTGATGGGCAAAATCAGAACTGGGCCTCAAATGTGGGATTTTCTTTGGGACACAGCAGGAAGTGCTGGATTGACTTGCAGAGGCTGCCACTGCTGCCCTGTAGTACTTCAACAGCAGCAAAGTCCCTTCAGTTATGCACGATTTTTCACTTGAGTTGGAAATGTGTGTCAATCTTATCTTTGAGATCTGTGTGCGCCCAGCTCTGCTGTGCTTTTCCTAGAACAGAGCACAACAAAGGTACCGTTCATTCATGCTGTTAATTAATTTGGTGTTTCACATGGTACCTAATTTAGGGAATTATCAGTTTAAAAACCTGGGAATAGACATCTGGAATTGAAAGGAAAGCACCTTCATAATTTATTTTTGAACTTGCCTTAGTTCAAGATAGAAACTCCTGCAAATATATGAATTAAAAATATGAAAACCTCCTTGTTTGTCAGCGTTATCAGTGTCACTCATAGATCAGCAGGGACCAGGGCTAGGCCACCAAAAGTGTGTCCACCCAGCTGCCAGATACGCCTTTGGTTTTGCTGCTGGTTTTTGGTGTTAATTCTCTGATTTGAAAAGATCCTGACCACCTTAAAACAGCTTTTTCGGGCTGAAAAGTCTTCCCCATATCCCACCAGGTGGCACTCGCCTATAAAAATTGGTTCTGGGAGTTTCATGCTTGCTCTCCAGCTTTCCTGGTGCAAAGGCTTACATTTTTGCAGGGAGCTTTACAGTTCCCTGATTAGCACGGCAGTTTTCCTGGCCTTTATGTAATGTCCAGGGAAGTGTTTTAGCAAATAACTCAACTATTCTGTTTCACTACCTGAACCCAAATCGTGTTGGGAAGCAACTTTTACAACAGGTTTGCTGCCTGTCGCACCTGAATCACCACCTGGATCACCTTGTAAATGCTTGAATTGCTTCCTCTGAACAACCCCAGTGAGTTTAGCTGGGTTATTCAGGATATTGAAGCCTCTGTAGATGTATTTTTAATCTATATTGTACCAAATCCGTGCCAGCTCCAATCACAGTTTATACGAATCAAGACTTAGAAACACACTGACCTTTCTCAGGATTTCACTTAGAGAAAGACCCAGAAAAGGCATAAAATTTGTCGTTTAAAAGAAATTTTTAGTGCTGGAGAGAAAAACCAAATTCAGTCAGGGATACAAGATGTTGTAACTCCAAGTAAGCCGCCAGATAGCGCCACCACATCATCATTTTTGGGTTAGACCTTCGTATTTTGCTCTGCAAGAACAATTTTTATGGCTCAGATCCAAGCGCTGTCGGTCTCTGAGGAGGGTTAACAATGCTGAAGCTTTAATTTCTTCACCACTGTTTGCATAAACGGCTGCTTCCAAAATAAAAACAAATTTTTAAAAGGCAACGAAAACAACCACCCCAATCTTATTTGTTTAAATGCTGCAGAATGATTGCTTCTTTCAAAAACTGCTATAATTTAAGAATTAAAACAGCAGATAGCACATTAGGCCCACTGAATAGCGGATAAAAGACATGATGCTGTTGAAAAAGCCCTCTGAAAAACACTTCCAAGTTTATTTCTGGAGATTGTTTCTCTAGGATGTCTTTGTGTTATGTGTGATTAATTTGTATTTTTCCATGTCTTCTTCGTTTTGTTAGTAGGATAGCAGGGCTAAGAGACAAAACCTCTAATTTTGCCCGTTTTATAATCAGCAGAAATATTAAAAAGCAAAATAATGTCCATCATCACTTTAATGAGAAGTACACATTTTTATTTTGGAGGAGAATCATGGGATTTAACGTGGTGATGCGTTTCTCTGTAATTTCTGCTTTTACATTACTGATTATCAAAGTTGCTTAAAAAAAAAAGTAGATGCAGAATTTGGGCAGCCTCCAAATTTTATTGCTAAATACCCCATAGAGGCCTGTGTGGACTCAAAATGAGCTGCTCCCAATTCTCTCTACTTTCTATTCTAAACTTTTATCAAAATGGGATTCAGCAGGAGCTTGGGCTGACACTTCTGGCTGAGTGAGTCAAATATTTTGCTACTTAAAAAGAAGGAGGTTTGCATGAGAATGTGAATTCATACCTGGCCATATCCATTATAAATCCACAATAAGTGGTTGATGTCTGACTTTGTGTCTCACTTTCTGGTAGCAAAAGTATTCCCACTGAAGAATTTGCACCACCATCAAAATTTCTTGTGAACAGCTGATCTAAATCCGAATTTTCATGGTCAAAACAACTGCCAGGGATCAAATAAAAGCAATCAGGCAAAACAAAACGCTGCTTTGTGGCGTGTCTGCTTTAAAAGTCTTTCAGAAATTAGATGTAGCTTTAACAAAGTCCCTTGGCAGATGGCAAGGAGCACATTCGTAGTGCCCTGAGCTCCACTGACATTTTGGTATTTTTATCACACTGGGATTTCAGCAGATCCCACACTTTCTCCTGTGCTGTGGGCAGGGGATTGCACAAGCACTGCAAGACATGATACAGCTTCCATGGAATTCCTCCTGATGGAAACTCATCCCTGCACCTATTAATAATTTCTTACCTTCGAGACTTCTGTGAGGGATGCCACACTCCTTCCAAAGCCACTGTCCAGTAAGATTTCCATGCTGTCCTGGATGGGCTGGTCAGTCATTCCGACCAGAGCCCATCTAATGCTGATACACCTTATAAAAAGTGCCAAGAAATTTGAATACTGGCAGCAAACGTTTTCTGTGGAATTAAATATCAAACTGGGCAGTTCCTTCACCCTGGCTCATCCCCCTTCCCTTCCTCCTTGTTATGCTGAATAATCAGAAGTTGGCAGTGAGTGTATTTAACAAAGGGCACAAACCTTTAAGGGAAGTGATTAACCACTCTCCACTCTCCAAACAGTTTATACACATGTTTAGACTCATCTAATCCATGCTTTGATGGGCTTTCCTCTGGGTTTGTAGGGATGGGGCTCAAATGAGCAACCAACTCCCACTAAGGAGCATCACCTAAAATCCCCGAGCGAGTGTTATCCTTCTTTAACTGGTAAAATCCTGAGGTGCAAAGAGATTTAACAATTTCTTAGCAATAAGACAAAATACCTTTGTTACATCAGTGCGATTCTTAGACATTTCAATCTGTAGCTCTGCCATAATTTTTAGGACAGGGCTCATGATGTTGCTGATCCGTTCTTGGTTTTTGGCAGTTTTATCCACATTTTGAATAGGACATGGGTCGGTACCTATTTTTTCCCCCCTGCTTTCAATCCCCTTTGTTTCCTAATGTTAGGTTCTAGCTCCATTTTTACTTTTTGCTTCTTTTTCAATGCTGGGGATGAAGTAAATGGGAAATCTTTGTTTACCATCAGGTACAAGGGCATGTAAGTCAGTAAGATTTGTTTAGGTGTCTTGGGATGGAACAAACCCCAAAAAGGTCTCCCTAAATCCTGGATTCAGATCTCCCTAAATCCACATCATTTCTATATGTCAACAGTGATGCTGTTTTAATCACAAGGTCAGCTGAGCTGGAGGCAAGGCATCGCCACACATTTTGCCTGACACATGGGGATGCCTAATAGCTCCATTTTATCAATGAAATGAGTGAAATAAAAGGTTGTAACACTGACCTTAGGCAAAGAACTGCAGGCTATCGTGGTGGGCTGACCTTGGCTGGATGTCAGCTGATCCCTCATTCCTCCTGAGCAGAACAGGAGGATGAAAACAAGACAGAAAAGCTCATGAACTGAGATAAAGTCAGGGAGATCAATTGCCAGCTACTGCCATAAGCAAAGCAGAGTTAACTTGGGGAAAGTTAATTTAATTTATTGCCAATTAGAGTGGGATGGTGAGAAGAAAAGACAAGATCTAACCCCTGGTTGCCTTACTTTTTTCCTTCTTAATTCCTGCCTCCTCTGCCTCGCTCCCAAGTAGTGCAGGAGGATGGGGAATGGAGGGCCGTGCTAAGCCCATGAGAGCTCCTCTTTCACACTGTATGATTTTCCCAAGCCCTGCCAAAATCTACCACCAGGAATTGACAAAACAGATCAAGCTGTTCCCATCAGGATTGAGCTGATGCTGCCCCTTCTGGGCTGTCGCTTGCTGACACGTCCCCAGAGAGGTGTGTGAGGTGAGGAAGCCTCTGGCTGCCCAGGCAGAGGAGCTGAGCAGTGGCAGCCAGAGCCTCCCTTCGCTGGTCCCTCCCGTTTTTGGAAGGTTTGACCTCACTGTCTCTCCCAGAGGCCTGGTTGTGTCTCCCTGGCTGAGCTCAGGGAGCCCCTCTGGCACCAAACCTCTCTTGCACAACTGCAATTCCCCCTGTTCATACCTCGCCCCCAGGAGCAGCCCCTCTGCCGAGGGGACACGGAGGGAGCTGGGGCACAAATGGGAACACAGCGGGCTCAGCAGCCACGTACGACCTGCTCCCGGGAATATTTATAGTCAGGCTTAACTCAGCATCATTCTAACCCCTCACGGGATCGAAAGCTTCATGAAAACTTGGCCGAAATGCTGTGTTTACAAATGATATCAAGAGGAAGCATGTGCAGTGTCTTCTAGGAGAAATGAAGTTTTTCAAACCAAACACCCATCCATCGCCAGTGTCAGCTTATCCCACAGACACAGCAGGAAATAAACAGACGGTAGTAAACCAGTGCAAACCAAATTCGTATTTTCACTCTTGTTGCTCTTAGGTCTTCTGAAAGAAACATTGTTGCTGCTTAAGACCAAACATCAAAAGCTGGTTGACAAAACATGTAACTTCCATTTAGCATCGCTCAATTTCTCCTCTTGCTTTGGTATGCAAACTCTTATGCAAAGCCCTTGCTGTCGTGGACCTAGGAAAAGGGAGGGGGTAAAATAGGCATGGGGAAAGCTTTTCCCAGTGTTATAATATCTAACAGTTAATCTCAATATTTTGACTCATTCTCTCATAGTTGTTTTCCACCTTCTGTTTAATGAGAGGATTGCAAGGTTTAATTCCAAATATATTTTGATATGCTGTTAAAATATTGCAGGCAGAAAGATGCATCATTGTTCCACATGCAATATTTTTCAGCAGAATAATTAATTTAATGGCCTGCAGAGGCTCAGCCATCCTTTCTGACCATACATGGACATGAGTGGAAGGTGGACATCACATCCCCTTTCCCTCCGGCATTGCCCTCTCCTGTTGGGAAAGAGGCCTGGCTCTGGTGCCCAGTTTGGATCCGTGGGGAACACAGCTGAGGCAACCCCAAATTCTTTGGGTTGCAGCTGGCTCTGGCTGCCTCAGCTGCACGCTGGGCAGAGGGACATCTGCATGTCCTGTGGGAAATGCAAGTGGGGGAAGAGGACACACAGTCCTCCAGCTTCTCGTGGCCAGTCCAGGTTGTTTTGGGCTCAGGGGAGGTGCTGGTTGGGGTCATGTGGCTGCTGATGGGCTGATCCTTGGGGATGCACTGCCAGGAGCAGGGCAGAGCTGGGCTGGTCCCCATTAAGTGTGGGATTTAACGAGGGATATGGATTGGAGGACACTTCTTGGGCTTCTGAGGCTGACATTCCAATTATTCCAATAACTATTCTGTTTATATGTTATGTGTCTTCAAAGCCATCTAGGGAAGCCCCTTCCCTGAGACCTCCGAGGTCCCAGAGTAGATCAGCACAATTTCCAAGCTTCCCTCACCCACTTTTCCTTTCTGGATTATTTAAAAATCTCAAAAGCTGTTGCTCAATACCATTTATGAACAGAGTGTAGTATAAAAATCCCAGCTCCAGTGCAAATATGCACAGCTGTCACATAGAACACACTTTTTGAAGCCAAGGCACCATCAGGTATTTTAGCAAACAGGTAAAAATTTTCCACTTTATAAAAACATACATTTATATAACTCTAGTGATGCCAGCTGAGCTGGCTTTGCTTTATATGGTAAATACACCAGCTAAAATAGGTTGTGCAAAGAAATTGCTAATAAGGCAGAAAAGTGAACCCAAATTTAACTGAGAGGGCCCTGCCAGCTTTGCAATTTGGATTTCAAAGCTCTCCAAGAAAAATATTCTCTTTTTACCTCCTCAAAAGGATCCAAACTCAAACATGGTGTGGGAAACAAATTGAAACGCTATAAACACTCCAGCTATGACATCAGGCACTCAGAAACTGCAAGCAGTGACAACATTAACTCGTGACTTTTGCTTCAGGGAGGGCACATGTGCTTTTCAGCAGGAGGGATGGAGACAGAGAGCTGTAAAATTGAATTTGATGAATTTCAGGACTGCATTGCGTGTATCTACCTCCTACCCCAGCAGAGGAAAGGATACACCGGTGAAGGAAGCAGCTTCCAGACCCATGTCCCTAAAACGCTGCAAACCATCCGTGCACAAACTCCCTGCCTGGGCTTGTTTCAACTTCCAAACAAATTTGCGAGCAGTTTTGATTATCCAAGAGTAGGGGAATGCAAACCTTCTGACACTTCCAGAAAGCCTCCAACAAGCACTTGGAGCAGGAAGCAGTGCCTGGGGAACATTACCACACAGAGATAAGTTTAATTACAGACATCAGCATTTTGCTGGAGAGGCTGCCTTGTCCAAAATTTTGCTCTGTATGTCATTTCAACCCTCCGAGATAGCACAAAAAGGATCAGCTGGTGTTCTAGACTCCAGGGCCAAGTGCTGTAAATAAATGCTGCTCCACACATGAGTAATTCCTTTGGCTCTGTGTGTGCTGCCTCTGGGTCAGGGAACACGGGACAAACCCTGACCTGCTCTTTGTGCTCCTAAGGGGCACCAAAGCCCAGCTACCTGCAAGGCCCATGCCCTCCCTGCCAGGTGGAATTAGGCTTTGCCATGGGAGGGGCCTCATTTGTCCAGGAGTTGGGGTAGAAAGGCCTCTCATCCCATTAAGGCAAAAGAAAACCCCGCTGAAAGCATTACCTACTTCAGTACACTCCATTTCTTCTTGCCTAAGGTGAAATTAGTTGACCACCAACCTTTTCAAAGGGACATTGTCATCTAATCCTAGTTAAAATCCTTTAGAACCATTGGTTTATGGGTAGATTTTGTAATTATCATGTACCAGGTAGCATGAGAGCAATATTTTATGTAGGCCTTTAATTCTGTGTTGTCAGCACAGGTGTTAAGTTGGATTTCTGGATGCTTGGGTTTTGTCTGGTTTTGACATAGTTCTAGTATTAGGGCTGGCAAAGGATACTGAATAAAGACAAAAGATAAACAATTAAATTAATGAGTTTATTGTCGATCTTCTGTTGAGAGTCAGGAGAAAGAAATTTGGTGCTATAGGGTGTGACTGAATACATAGATAATTATCTTATAAAATAGCACGAACATTGGCCAGAGCTGGAAAAAAACACTGCTTCTAAAGAGGAAAATATTTTGCTGCTGGGGATTTGGGGATTTGTGTGCTAAGAAAGGGCTGGGGGGGAGCAGTTCTTTATGCAGCATGGAAACACTCCCAGCCATTCCTGCTCCCACTGAGTTTTTTGTCATCCCCACACTCTCTAGAAACAAGTGACACGTGGCTTCCTAGGCACAGAAATGATGGCAAGTCTGTAATTGCTTTGATTAGTCTGGTCTGTAGTATTAGGACCACCCAAAAGATGGCACTAAACAACCTTTAGTCCTGCTCACATGCACCCACACACGCGAAATTTGCTAATAATACTCAGAAATAGCTCACTAGCTTAATTCTGTAATTTTGTGTGCAGAAGTAGGAATCATTTTAGATAATTCTATGTTAGACCAACAGGAAAATTGAGGAGATTTTTATATAAGCAGGTAAACTTTGCACTGCAAATATGACTTCCCCGGGCCCACATGAAAGCATTCATGCTTTTGTAAACATGACAATGTCACATTTGGTGAGCTGTGAAAAAATGGGTTAAAATTACCCAGGAGTTAGGCACTGCACTTAAAATATTTGTTTCTTTAGAAGCTGTACACTGACCCTTATAGATCTGTGGTTACTGGGCCCAAAGTATTTTTATTTATGTGGGTGCAATGTGGAGCCATCCCACCAAAGCCCATGGAGCTATGTGGAATGACAAGTGTTAGCAAGGGGCTGATTTTCACTGCCTTTTTTAACAGGTAGGGCTGACTATTTTGATTTTTAAAATAGCTTATTTTTCTGCAATAGGAAGAACAAGACATGTTTTTGCTAGTCACTTTTCATGTTATGATGTAATAGTTGAAGGAGGGAGAAAAAAACCCCTTTCATATTTATAACCTCTAAAAACTCAGAAGTGGCCTCTAATTTATACCAAACCATAAAGATGAGAGTGTTCAGAGAAAATGCTAGAGGAGGAATCCTCACATCCTGTGGGAGTAATTTTCTACAATTACTTCAGTTTCATGATTTTAATCAAACACACGTTAATAATAAATGATACAAATGAAAGAACACTGAGCACCACCTTTGCTTGGAGCAGAAATCATTTGGGTAGCAAAAGAAGTCGACAGATCCAACACCTTCCACAAATATTTGACTCCCCTTTTTATGGGGCTCCTCTTTTGAATGTGGTTGCCTGTAAAACTACAGCTAAAGGAGGAGGATAAAAAGAAACTGCCCAGGAACCAGACACAAAAACTTGCACCAGTTGCTCCAAAGCTTGTCCCCTCCATGAGTTCAGTAATTCACTCCCTTCTCCCTTTCTTACTGCCTAGCTATTTGGTTATAATCAAAATAAGAAATTTGGATGCTGGGGTCCTCTTCAGGGAACGAGCTGGAGCACATTCAAGAGGATTGAGTGCCACCTGCAGAAAAACTGCGCAGACATGAAAGCAGCAGCTGGCTCAATTACATTTATTCACCACGGAGTAAAGAAGACAAAAAAGGAGAGATAGTGGAAATATCCACGCAGCAACTGGGTGAGGAGCTGGGTTCCCTTTGTGCTGGTAGCACAGCAACACGAGTTCCCCACCGAGAGATTCTGCACAATGCAGAGCAGTCAAAGCCTCTGTGTATTTCATGGTTACATTTTGGATCTCACCAGGAGTCCCAGCTCCTTGAAGCTCAAGGCTTGCCAATATTGGATGTGCAATAGGGATACTGAGTTCTAGTAACCACTGCTGAGATATAATTCAATAATGGACTCTAAAAGCTCTGTAGTTACAATTTTGATGTTGTGTATCAAGGCCAAGTGACGGAAATATTTGCCATCTCTCCAAGGCCTTCCTAATTTGATTTTAAACAACTTCATATTTTCATTTAAAATCTGAAAATAAGTCGCAGCATAAATATTAGGTCACTCCACATGAATATATTTTGGGCAGGGATAGGTGAGCAAAGCATTTTTCTGACAATCATTGCAACGTTCACATTCGGAGGCGATCTGAATGCACTGCAGATATTTTCTATAGCAGAGAGGAGGTACAGTTTCTTACTCTGGGCTTGAAGATAACTTTGCAATGAAGTAAGAGCTGGAGGACGTCAAGGGGAGGGATGATAGGGAGGGAGAGAGGCTGAATTGGAACATTACTAATTCTCACAATGGTAGCTCAGTGAAAAAAAATGCTGCAGAACAAACCTGCCTTCATCCAGTCAATTTCTGGAAAGAATTATGGCCATTTGGACCTGAGTTCTTACTTGAAAACTCTTTGGAAACAGGATACTGCTCCCAAGCACTTTGAGCCCTTTGAGACCTGGAATGAGATTCATCTCACTCTGCTTCAGCCATCTGCGCTGTGGCTGTCTGCATCTGAGCCCCGAGTCCCTTTGTCACTGGAAAGGAACACACATTTGGAATGTGCAGCTGAACCACCGTGGACATCCACTGTAGATGAGCACGAAAAGAGGAGCACCAGTGAAGTGCCTGTTCTCTCCCTGTTGAATCCAAAAGGTACCTATAAACACTGTTCAGAGGCACGTCCAAAAGTCCTGGGAGAAATCCCTTCCCCAGTGTCAAAATATTTTTTTTCACATTCTTGAAAATCCATTAAACAGTTGCAACAGTTTTATATATTTAGGCTTTAAAAAGAAATAAATAAGAGGAGCAGTGTAATGCAGCCTTGGCAGACAACGTGCCACTGGAATAAATTATGACAGCAGTGTTTGTCTTCACAGATCTACTCGCAGAGAAGTCAGCCATTGTTCCATAGGGCAGCCTGTAGAGCAGTCTGAGCCCTGGGATGGATTTGTCTGGTCAAAGGGAGAAGCATTTCCATCTATAAGGACCTAGACCACAGGGGAGAAGCAAGAGCCTGTGGGGCACTGTTCATCTGGTCCTAAGGTCAGTGGCAAAAGCCACAAGCATTGTACCTCTTGGGTGCCTGCTTGTCAGTCCTGTTTGATCTCTTCAGTCCCATTTAATATGTTTATTGATGACCTGGATGAGGGGATCGAGTGGAGTCAGTTGCAGAAGAAGCCAAGTTGGGCAGAACTGGGCCCCTCAGAAGAAGGACATGGAGGGGCTGGATGGTGTCCAGGGCAGGGAACGGAGCTGGGAAGGGGCTGGAGGCCCAGGAGGGGCTGAGGGAGCTGGGGAAGGGGCTCAGCCTGGAGAAAAGGAGGCTCAGGGGGGCCCTGGTGGCTCTGCACAAGTCCCTGACAGGAGGGGGCAGCCGGGGGGGTCGGGCTCTGCTCCCAGGGAACAGGGACAGGAGGAGAGGGAACGGCCTCAGGCTGGCCCAGGGGAGGCTCAGGGCGGACAGCAGGAGGAATTCCTTCATGGAAAAGGGGGTCAGGCATTGACAAGGGCTGCCCAAGGAGGTTTGGAGTCCCCATCCCTGGAGGTGTCCAAGGCAGGCCTGAACGTGGCAGTCAGAGCTCTGGGCTCAGGACAAGGTGGGCATCGGGCACAGGTTGGACTTGGTGATCTTGGAGGTCTTTTCCAAGCTCAGTGATCCTGGGATTCTCTGTCAATTAGCAAAGGTGCCTGGCTTGACTCATTAAAAGTGCTGTAGGCAGGGCCAGTGCTCCTGTCTGCAGTGTGGAACTGCTTCTGTGGATGCAGCTGCAAGAGGTGGCTGGAATGAAAAATAACTGCGAACATAAACCTGATGCTGAAAGCAGCTGTAAAAAATCCTGGTAACAGAGGAACAGTTGTTTTATATCACTATTTTGGAACCTAGAAGCCCACGGTACATTCCTGGCTGTGGTTCTGCTCACTGTGTGACTTAAACCAGGATAATTATGACTTTTATGTCTTCCAGTTGCTTCAGCAGGGAAACAAGGGGAAGGATATCTTCTGGTGCCTATTTGTCACCACTTCATTTAACCTGTGCAAGCCTAGACAAATTCTGAAATCTTGCAGCTCAACTTCACAGTTAAAGGGAACTTGGGGATATTTGATTAGGATCAGGCTTTGAATGGCAGCACCATCTTTTAGCTAGGCTAGGCCTGGATCAACCCAGTGTAACTTATTTGGGAGAAAGCCCAAGCAATGAATTAATCAGTCCATGCTTAGAGAGGCAAACTTCAATTTATTTCACAGCATCATATGTATGAGGTTTGCCTTCTCACTTCTTTTGGTTCTCCTGTTGCTGCAGTGAGTTGCTGGACCTGGAAGTAAAACCGTGACAATACTGACCTCAAATTTTGGATTGGATCCGTGTCTCTGCTGTTGTCTTCCCTTCTATTTCCCATGATTTCCAGCTTGTGTACTGTATGTGTGTTTGGGTGCCCACACTGTGCTTCTGCCATTTGTTTGCAAAACATCTCGTCTGCTGAAGCTACTGTGGTGGAAATCATTAATGACCCCAATGCGTGCAATGCCTAATGAGACCTGGAACTTGTGCCTTATCTTCTCACAGGCAGCTAAAAATCTCTGAGGGACTTGAATCATGATGGTTGCGGTACATTCTGGTAAAATTTCAAAAATCAGTCCATATTAGAGAATTCCTGCTTTATAAGCAGCTGTTCATTTTTGATTCCTTCCCTTTTTGACATTCTTGTAAATTTAAATTCATTTGCTGCACAGGGGCTTGAAAGAACAGCACATTGAGCTGTTTGCTCCAGTGCTCTGTTACAATGTTTTCCCATAATAAGAGGGCATGAAAACATCCAGCTATCTGCTGGAAAATGCAGTAATTATTTTCTGAGTGGTGGGGAAGGTCACAGCCGACAAAGCAAGGGAAAGACAAGCAAGATCCACATAGCTCTGCGTTGGAATTACACCTAGGGAGGGAAAATAATAGTTATTAATACAGCCTATAAAAGCAATTGTAAAGCTTTTCTAAGAAGCATGTTGTCAAACAAGAAATTTGAGAATTGTGTCAAGACCAGGAAGAACTGCCCATGGAAACAGAGTTATGGGACTAGCAAAGAATAGGAACATTTTATTTTCAAATTCATACAGCAGACTTTGATCATCGTGCAGGAAATACCCCAGACTTGAGAAATCCTGCCACTGACCTCGAAGGTAGAATAAAACTAAGGGAAAAGGGGAAATAACTCACCAATTTTTAAATTAGTATTATGCCAAGACTTTTAAGAGTTTGAATTCCAAACATGTGTTCTAAGAAAGGAAAACATTTTCATTCACTGAACAACCCGGGGGGTTCACTACCTTTTTTTCCCCCTCAACCCTCCCTGAAAGGTGTTCTTATTTCTTGTCTCTTGCCTGTATGTGTAAAAATACAAAGTCATTTGTGAGGAGTTCACTTAATTCCTCACTCTTAGCTCACATTTGTTACACATTTTGTTTGGCAGAAGGGAAGGGAAGAGTGTGCTCCAGCCAGGGAATGCTGCTGTCCACTGAAAAATGCATTTGGATGGAGGAGCTCTTTTTCGTGGATGGATTGTGGCTTTTGGCAGCAGAGGTGGCAGGAAGCAGTTGCCATAACTACTATACCATTAAAAAAAGAAAAGGCTTTAAGTAAAGAGCCATTTTTGAAATGATGGTTTTGTTACTGGTCCTGGTAGAATCCATCAGTTCAATGTGATGGGTGGCAGGATCCTGAATGTGGTCTCCTGAGTGTATGCTCAGGATATGCTTTTAGGGCTAAATTCAGGCTTTGGCTTGTAAGGTACATAGAAGAGGAAAATACACAGACAGCCAGAGAGCTGAACATAATCTGCCTTGCGTGGGATTTCAGGTTTTGGCTGGAACCACACTCTGGTGTTAAATAGCAGAGTAAAAAAAGAGTATGTTTTTCACAAGCTTTAAGGACGGGATTTACAAATTCGCTGGAATGATTTAGAAATAAAAGTCACATTGTAAGTGTAAATCTAATTGTAGACATAATTTAATATTTATCTCTATTCAAGTGACAGATACTACCCAGATAAAAAGCCCAGATATAGTTGATAAACGCTGCAAACAACTGGAGTAGAACCCAGGGATGGTTTTTACTGGGTTGAACCCAACTGAAGGCTTTTCATCCTCAGCATTACACCACACATTATTGTCCCTGGCAAATTACTCTGGCACTATTTGCGTGCTGTTGGAATCCAAAAACATTTCACACTGCTAAAATAACCTCTGTCTGTTGCCATATAGACACCAGTGTAGTTTTTGTGGTCCTCCAGCTACTTCCCCGCAGTGCTTTGAGCTGTGTCCCAAATGATTTACTCACAGGACCAAGTCAGGTGAATTGGTCTCACACTCCTGCTCAAGGACTGGCTCCCAGGCAGGATTTATCCCTTCATCCTCACAAATTTCTGGGGTCAGCACCTACGTTGTCCCTCAAGGAGTCTCTGCAACCCATGGTCATGGTGCACCTTCACCCTCCCCCAGGTCCCAGGCTTTCTCCTTTAACCAAGAGCCCTTGGGGCTAATCTTGTTAACCAAGGTGATGCCTAAATCCTGTGTCTCTGAGGTGCATCTTCCCGGCCTGAGCAGGTGTACAAAGAAATTCTATTTTCCCTGCTAACCCTTTGCTCTGAAAGCCAGTGTTACATTCAGAGGTACCTTAGGAGTGGCTGACTCACTCCCACCCCTTTGTGAGTTGTAATGCACATAGCAGCTACCACTGCTTCCATGCAGGAGTAGGAGCCTCCTGGAATATCTAATTAAATAAATCAACTGGGCTTTAAAAAGGCCTAAAATGATAAACCCATCTGGGCTGCAGCCTTCAGTTTTTTAGTAACTATATCCGCATTCTGATTAAAAAATGGGCTATGAATTCTTCAGCTAATGCTTCTAATGGAAATCCATATTTATCCTATTGGAATAAAAAAATTTTGTTCCTTGTATTTATCTGTTAAGTTTAACCTTGTCTGAAATTATCCTAGACTGTCTGGGCTCCCTTTTTAGTTAATTGTCCCTCCTTGCTGTATCTAATTGAAAATTAAAGTATTTTTTCCTCTATCGCTGCTCCATTCTCTTATTTTAGCTGTTCTGCTTTGTATTTGAAAGCTTATCCCAATATATTGAGTTCTGTGAGATCTAAATTAACTCCCTGAATTTTCCAGAGTTTTTGGATGCTGCCTGGTTATGGCTTACGTCCAGATTCAAGAGAGAGGAGATACAGTTCATAGATACTGTTCCTTCTTGGAGTTTTCCCTTTCTTTTTCTCTTTTGTAGTTGTAAATGAGAAGTAACTACATCTCCTATTTTTTTTTTTCTGATGTGTTTTTTTCCATAATCTACTTGGTATTAGACATCCTCTTTTCCATATTTCTAGAAACCTGACCAGCTCTGAAAGCAAACCAGGTGATGATTTAAATACACATTATGAATGCAGCCAAAGGAAATGACTCCAGGGGTAGAAGGTGCAGGCTCTGGGGAAGAGGAGCCTGAGACTGGAGCCATGCTGGGAAAGCCTTGAGCAGGCTGAGGCAGGCAGAGACCTTCTGGAGGCAAAGCTGCTCCACAGCAACATCACAACTTGCCTTAGGTTCTGGCTTCATCTCTGCCTGGCCTATTTTGGGGGAAAAATAGGCAAAAGTGCACAACAAACTCCTCCCAAAATACTAAATGCTCTGATGGAGGGGGAAGTGAAGCATCCTTTGGTTCTTTCTTCTGTCTGAAGGAAAAGTTCTTCATATAGAATTCTTCAGCATTTGATTTGCTCCTGACAGAGGGTTAGTGTTGTGATGGAGATTTTTTATTCCCGATGTGCGTGGACAGGCTGAGGTTTCCACAGCCAGGTCCTGCCACTTCCCTTCTCCCTTTGAAACCAAGCTGCAGAGCATTACAATGTGCCTGTGCAGCCAAGTCTGCCTGTGTATTTTGGCATCTGAATGCCAGACTGGTTGGTAATTTCCCCTTAAATCCTTTCATAGCTCAAATTCCTGTCGAAACAACCTCTATCTCTGGTTTGCCATACGGAGCCTGTCTCGGCTCTGCTGCTCGGGTCACCCCTCACAAGCGATGCCATTGCGTGTTGCTTTTCTTCCTCCGTGTGCAGCGTGTATTTAAAATGAAATATTGGCCCCAAGTCCCCCACTGGATGGCTGTCAGATCTTAGCATGCCACATAAATATCAGTGAGAAAACATTCCTCCCAGCCCACACAGAATGCACCCAGCGCTGTTTGTTCTGGACAAAACCCGGCCTAGCGCAGCGAGGCCTTCGGCAAAGGCCTGCTTCCAGTGGGCAGGGCCCTGCCTCAAATCGACCACTTTAAAGTGCTCTCGGAAAGTTTCCAGTGTAATTTGTGTTCCCCTTTAGTTACAGACCACCTTTACTAGGTAACTAAGCCTGTTTGTTGGGCAGCTGCCATCTCGGCCCTTGCACGGGTGGCCTGCTGCCAGCTCTCAACTGTTTCAAGATGTGAGTTCCCCGATGCTCTGGGGCACGGCAGGGCCGTCCTGGTGCTCGCTGTGATGTTCCTCTCTGGTGCCAACGTGGCCTTACAGGGCTGCTTTCCAACGGGCCTCTCTGCTGCGCTGCCAGTCAGGTGCAATTTGCACATTTTTCCCCACCCAGAATGTAGTTTATGTGCACCAACACGTGTGTATGGCCCTTATGTGGTTACTAGGGCAGAATTCACGTCTGCAAACCTCCCCAGGGCATTTGGCCTCGGATCATAAGCAAAATGGCACAAAGGCATGGGATGCATCCCATCGGGAGAGGGCACAGCACCTGCAACCCAGCAACTTAAAGCTTAAAAGGAGTAAGGGCCTTACACCCTTCTTTCTCCCACACCTATGTGTTCCAGAATCTTTCTTCTCTTCCCTGTCTCACTGTATTTCTTTTGCAACACTTGGAGCAGTCAGACTGTGGTGGCAATGGCTAAAACGGCTGTTTTAATAAGCTCAGCCTTAGATTGCTACAACAAAGCCTTCTTGAGCAGCTGCTTAAGCAAATGTCTGTGAGTTTTCACTTAGATGTGGGTTTTTTCCCCAGAAGAATCAAGGGAAAGCAAAGAGATTGCCGCCCTGGTCCTCCAAGCGTGGAAAATAATATTTTTTCCTTGGCTTTTGTTAAATAATTTTTCCCACGCATTTACTCTTCAACCCTGTTCTTGGGTCAGCTTAGAATGGTGAGTGGTCTAAGTGTGATGAATTTATTGCTTTAAACTTTGCAGAGTACTGGAGAATGAGGTAACAGCATAATGAATGTGGAAAGACTTGTGCATTTTCTAGTTTGATCACTGGATGTACTTGGAGGTTTCCAAAACTTATGTTGTTGTTTTCTTTTTTTCTTAAAAAAAAAAAAAAAGAATTGGTTTGGCTAGAAGACTGAAATTGGATCAAATCCATCTTGCATCCCCACCTAAAAATGAGATTTGGGTCTACAAGCTGAGAATCTTGGGAATAGAGATCTCCCTCCTCACATGTAATTACAGTTTCTGAAGAGGTGAAATGTCACAATATGATGAGATGGAAAATGCATTAAGAGAGAATGAGTTCATCTTCCTGATACAGAACAGTCCCTGCACAGTAATGGGATTATGGCAGCGCTGGACATTTGGGGAAGTCTGTAATGCTGTGTCTGCTCCATTTGATTTGTACACCAATGGATTTCCCTTGCCAGTAATGGCTTTCTCTGAGCTACTGCAAACTCTGAAGTGGGAAATAAAAATGGAATTTTGGGAAGACAGGACCTGCCACGATCGCAGGGACATTGCAGCTTGTTATGCAAAGCTGTGGAGGAGGCACTGATGAATCCCCGTGGTGGTAACACTTTTTTTGTCAAGAGCTTGGGCCCCTCTATAGGTACTGACAGCTCGGTAAAGCTGCACTGCCATTGTTTAATAGCCTAGGAAGAAAAGCTGCTCCTAGGTATATATAAAGTGTTTCTGTAAATGCGAACCAATTTCATTCACAACTTGTAAGATAGAAGGCGGCAAAACCTCCAAATTAATAGAAGGCAAAACCCCAAATTCATAAAAATGCCAGCAATCAATAGATTAGACACACACATGAGGTAAGATTTAGACAGGATGAGTCTGCTTTTCCTTTTGGGAAGAACATCTTTCTGGGAAGCACGATTTTTGGGAACAACTCCCAGCTTAGTGTTGTGGAATGTGAAAGAACAAGCGAGAAATCACCATGAAAAATTAATTATAAGGTTCTATTAGAAAACTAAATCTTTGTAATAGTGCCTTTGAAGAGCCACACTTCAACTGGACAGTGTCTGCAGCTCTTTCTCCCCAAAAAACATCTCCCCTTTCTGTGCCACCACCTCAGCAGAGTGCTCCAACATCACCCCTTCTGGCAGGTCTTTACTGCTCTGAGATTGGATTCGATGGATAATTATGCATCCTATAACAAACACCACCTTCTGCACTTTCCTGCTGTTTCACGACTCCCCAAAACACTTCAGAACTCCACCCCACCACAATTAAAATGCAGTGTTCACACATAGAAAGAATATTTACGCCTTAAATTTATGCTCAAAGTCTTTACGTTCATCTGCCTGCAGTGGGGCACAAACAGCAAACGGAGGCCCCCAAAATACCATATAAACAAATATTTTGGACCTATGATGCAGTTTGTATTTATTACTTTTACTGAAATCACAGAGTCAAGTGTTTTAAGATTACAACTGGTAAATTATACATATGTAATAGTTTACAAAACAAAATATTGGCCTTCCATGTGTCATAGTACAGTGTAGACCTTGCACAGTTCAGTTCAAATGAATTCATATTTTGCATAACATGTTTTTATGATGTAAACTGGCTAACACAGTAGTGCTTGAAAAAGATGAACTCCCTCTGATTAGACATAGACTAGGATGAAAAATAAGTTTTGTGACACACCTTGGGTTTCTCAAAGGCTACTGGTATTTCAGCCAGGTGACAAAGTGATTCCCAGAATATGCTGACACCAAGAGTGCATAAAGAGGCACGGGAAGTAAACTAAGCAACCCCAAACTTTGTGCTTTCCCTTGTTTTCCCTGCAATACCTTGTTCATTTTCTCTTATCTGATGCTAAGCAGATGACCTGGCAATAGAAGTGAAATTTATTGCTTTAGAGAATTATACCCTGTCTCCAGCTTCCTTAATTCAGCACATTATTTCCTGTATCTGATGGGATTTGAACAATGCCTGTACGCCTGACCGTCACAAAGCTTCATAAGATAATCTATTTGCAGATTTCACAGTTCACATGATAAACTGGGTAAACCAGGTACTATAAATTAAATAACTATGCTGTCACTTACAGTGGTGAAAGTCTGAAGCTCCTCCTGCAAAGCCAAGCGATGCCATGAAGTAATTCTAAATTTACATAGGTATAACTAAACCCAGTGTAACTTGTTTCCCCTGTGAGTGGGAGGAATGGAGACCCAAGTACTCACACACACAAAAGATGCACCTGCACACAGCCATGGGTGTCTGAACATGGGCTATGCCAGGCTGGTGTTTGTGGAGAGGATTTTACTGTCCTTAAAACTGACTCTGAGCCTCCACTGACAACTTCCAGGGCACAAGATGCTGTGAGTTTTGTCCTGTGACTCACAGAGTGCAGAGCAGTGGGATGGTGTTGGGATGTTTGGTGTGGTGTGGGGAGAAGCTCTTACTCCACTCACCTGTGTTTGGGGCCTTTCAAATTTGGTACCCTATCACTGAACAGTTGTGCTTGTGGTTCAACCTTCTAAGTCCCAAAGCATCTTTTGGGGTGCCAGCTGAGGACATAATAATCTCTCTTACATTACGAGTCATTGCTGGTGCGTGTGATAAACCAGAAATACCTGTATTTGCAATGTTATTTGAAACAAGAATTGACTAGCTTTACTATACAAGGTAGTATCAGGGCACCCACAGGAAAAAAACCCCTTGAAAATGCTGCACATGCAAGTATGAATGCAGTGAGGCACTCTGGCAGCTCTAGAAGAATGAATCCCTACATGAAAAAAAAGGAACAAAACCCTCCAAACCAAAGCAATATATTTTTTTTCCCCTGAAAATTGCAGCCTATGCCCAGAGAATCTAATTTTGCCTCTTGTCATAGGCTCCATCTTCCTCAGTGACAACAGCATGGCATGAGGAGAAACATTCACCTGAAGATACTGCTGAAAGCCCACAATTAATGATCCTTCCTTCAACGCCTGCCCTGAAGATCATCAAAGCCCAGGCTTGCATTCCCTGGCGTTTTGGATTGGGCCTTGAGTGAGGAAGGCCATCCCTAATTCTTCTCAAGCCTCGTGGCTGACTCTGGTCTTGGGCAGTACCTGGGTGGCAGCAGACACTGGACAGAGAGGCTGAGCTGGAATTTGGGTGTGGGCACTGGGGAGCAAAGTGACTTCCAGCAGTTTGGAATTGTTTATGTGCAGCCTGTAGTACTGCCCTGGCAAAGCCATTTGTATTGGTAAATGAACTGACTGCAGAAAAGCTGGAGGTTTGTCCACACCACATTTTTTCCCTCACACTGCACCCAATTGTAGTTCCCTTGAGTTCTGCAGTAGTTGAACTGGATGAAAAGTGGAAGCAAACAGGTATTATTCTCATGGAAACATGCTTTGCTGGTTTTTTTCATCTAACTTTGCCTATGTGGCGCAAAGAGCTGAAATACAATGAAGTAAAACATTGCAAAGCCTTCCAAGTTGGGCTTTTGACTTTTTATAGCCATATATACATATTTATATATGTATATAAACAGTGAAAACATGGAAAAACCAGCTTTTCTAATGGTTCAGTCCTCATAAACCAAATCATACGCTGTTCAAGCTATTCTATAAAGAGACACCCAGGAGCTTTCTTTAGTGTTGTCATTTAAACATAAGAAGCTGCATGAGAGAAGACTCTTGGCAACTCAGAGGAACTTCATTCCCATGGAGAGGACTCCGAGTTACTGAAAGTCTGCTCCAGTTAAAGCAAGGGGTAGGATCAGCCTTGGGGGTCAATCACTGAGGCCTCCAGCATCAACTGCACGTGCCTTCGAGAAACAATTCTGTTTTCTGACTTCTTCAGGAGCAGGAGAGGAGCCATCACAGGGCTTTTTTTGGTCCATGGACCTTTGGGACTTGCTTGTTGCGAGCTTTTTGAAATGTAACAAGGAGCTTGGAGCACGAGGTGTCATCAAATGAAAAAGCTACAACTTCTCTAAGGGAAAGATGGCAGCAGAAAAAGAATATACATCTACACATGTGTATACACATATACTCCTGTTCCATGCAGAAAGTCCTCTAAATAAAATCATACAAAAAATGACCAGTGCCATATATTATGTAAACTCACAAGGTGTACTTCCAACACAAATGCAAAGCATAAATTAAAAGAGAGCCAGAAAGAGAGACAGAGACGATAGCAAAACATTTTAAATATAGAATTTGCACAATTGGTATTTTGTTAAATAAGAATAAATAAATTCATTACATCCGTTCACATACCAGTTGTAAAAACAATAAATTATTTTATTTTTTTCAGTGCTGTGTTGCTTTTTTTTTTTTTAAACAGTTGTTAATAATCCACAAGATTTTTCCCTCTTCCCCTTGTGATAAAACTGTTTCCACAGGAGGGCAGCTAAACTTAATTTCTTGTACACAGTCAAACCAAAGATGCCAGGCTTTTTCCTGATGAGAATATCCTACTTGAAAAGCAGATGCTGTAAACCCCACTGATGCTCAGGGGTCTAAATTCACCTAAGGGTGCTGGAAGCGTGTCCCAAAGTCAGTGAGAATTTAACACTGAGATCGTTCCTGGCTGTGCCAAAAGCAGAATTCCAGGCTTCCATCCCTCACTGCATTTCACGAATCCAGCTGTGCAACACTGGGTAGAAATGTAAACAATGATGTCACAGCGTGAGTGACACAGAATTCAGCTGAGAACAGAGCTTGCACCAATTCTTCATTCATCAGGTACACGGGACAGCCATGACTGGCACGGGCAAGGTTTGGAACTGGAGTCTGATTTAGGAGCACCTGGGAAGGCAAGTGTTAACCTACCCTTTATCTTACACTTTTAGTGTCCTGCCCTGGTCTGTCCCCTTTATCCCCTCACATCTTTGCTTGTGTTAATTCCCTTCATTGCTACGCTGGTGAAAAAACTCACTGCAGTGGTTTGTTCTCCTATTTATTTCTAAGTAAACTCTTTCATTTTTAAAAGATACTCCTGATCTACGGAAGCTTTGAATACCCGCATATGGCATGCCTAGATAGCATCCAGAAGCTTGTGTTGCTCTGCTGAATATATAATAAATTATTACCATGATGCACACACAAATGCTTGCACATTCTGTCTCTATTATGACAGAACACAAATACCACTTAATGCAGCAGCTGTATGCTGAGACAAATGTTAAGTCTATGCTGAGACACATTCAATCTCCTGATTTTTCCTCTCATGATGGTTTCTATCTGTTATGGACTTTTTGGAGAGGTTCTAGGACGTGTAATACATATATAAGCATCAAAGTTAGAATTGCTTGAAAGGAAAAATAAGGCATTTCTAAGTGATCCTATTTTAACAGACAGAGGAGGCATAAATGTTTACCTTCCAGCACTCTGCAAATATTCTGAGCCTTGATCTCAGTTCTTAGGTTGGGATCAAGATTAAATGGGGAGTATTCCTTAAGATCCACAGTTTTGCACAAAGACTACTCCAGAACAGAAGGCCACACCATTTTTGAAAGCTGATTAATAACATTTGTTGGCAATCCATTTAACAGAGGAGGAGGCCCTGCCCTTGGTACTGTTTATTTAAAACAGGGTAAAAACCAGATCCTTCTCCAGATTTCACAGTTGTAGATGTAGCAACTCTATGCTGTTTTGAAATCATCACATGATTTTTGAGAGCTCACACAAACATGCCACAGTTGCAAAAACATGTTTGTGTCAGCCTGGAGTCAGACCTGCCCTTCTTGCTCCACACTCCAGCAAGTTTTCCCTGCTGATTTCATGCCTGGGATTTTCAGAAGAGCCTGAGGTGTTTCAGTGCTGAAGTACCACTGACTTAGAGCTGAGGCTTGTCTGAAAATCCTCCTGCAGTCTCCTACTCTCCTGTGTGGATGAACAAAGGAGTCAAAGATGGAGTTCTACTTTGATCAGTGTTTTTTTACCATTTCTTTTGGTACCCGGTACCTTAGGGCCTGATTCAAAGCCTGCTGATATTAAAGAGAGCAATTTTAACAGGGTCGCTCCCAGGCCTCCACCTGCACAAGGTGAAATGCCCATCCTCAGTCCCAGAACTCCCACAAGACAATAACGGGATTCAGGAATTGCTGCCAAGGACAGCTGTTACCAGCTACTGCCTGTGCTGTGGAAACAGTCTTATTGATATTGGACAAGTCCTCCACATCCTGATGTGGTTTGACTTCCTAGTGACCCCTCTTCCTCCCCAGTGTGGTAGATATACAAAACATGAATGCCTTCTACAGCTTTAAAAAAACCCCAAAACACACACAGAACAATAAAAAAAGCCAAACAAATAGTTACAAACTTTTGCTGGTAAGATGAATACCAGAGTTAGACATGATGGACAAAACAGTGATAAAATATTAACTGCTTGCTGTGTTTTTTTGACCTTTATAGCCTCTTGAAAAGATGTAGGTACATTACACATTGTTAAATTCGAGGTGGAAGCCATAGAGAAAATAACAGAGAAAGCAGCTGAACACAACCTCAGAACATCTGAGTTAGAAGACACTTGATTACCTCACCTGTAATTTTTGGTTCTCTAACTAGTTTTCTACAAAAGACAGTATGCCTTTGTCTCATGCAGAGGAGCAGCTCGAGCAGCTGCTGCTCAGTGACAACAAGGACCCCAGGCTGTGCCACAGCTGGAACCAGGGAGCTTTACAAGCACAGTGTACACAAACTCCTCCTGGCAGCCAGATCCTCCTTCGGTGCGTGCCCGACACACACGGGAGGAGCTGCTGATGCTCCCATTTTTGGAGCAACGTGGGGTTCCCTGCTCTGCAAGCTGCTGCAAGGCTCCTCCTGAGAATTTCTGGGTGGAAACACAGGATTTGTCAGAGATAATTGATATGCTGTCAGGAAATTCCTACCACGAAAACGTATTTCCTTTTGTCAAAACCAAAAGGTATCGCTTTTGAAAACCAGCAGCAAGCTCTTCATTTCCCAGTAAAACATCTGTGGCCCTTTCTGAAGTATGGACCAAGTCCACAAGGGCTGCAGATATACTTTGGTCAATCATTTTGCTTATGTAGTTTGTCTTTTGATTTCTTTAATAGAAGGAAGTGATATAAAGTGATATACCAAATGAAAGATATTTACAAAACAGTATAAAATAAGCTACCGTGGGATCATGGGGACGTGTGACGTTTCCTAAGGACATACTGCAGTAGAGGTAGGTGAAAAAGGGGAGATGATTCTGTAACCTTCAAATATCCCAGGATCCTCCATTCACTAGTTTTTCTTCTTTTGCATTATTTTATTTTACATTTTTGCAGACACAGAGGGCTTATAACAACTTTAATGCTTACTTCCTTTGACATATTAAGACCACCCTACTCTTACTTAAAGCAGTGCACATCTTCATTTGGTCCAAATAGGCAGATTCTGCCCATAATTGGAGACTGAACGCAAGTACATTGAAGCCTTTGCTTCTCTCTGTCTGGGCAGACCTGACACCGGGACGTCGACAATGGCTTACTCAAACCTCTTAGAAAGAAGGTCACCACCACAGGTTAGCACTTTTTCAGCAAGCACTGTTTGAACGCCGAGGGTCTCTGGGAGAGCAGGCATCCCTTGGCCAGTTTCCCGTGCCCATCCTTGCACTGGACAGTCCTGGTGTGCCAGCCCGTGTCGCACGTTCGAGAGCAGGAGAGCCAGGGCCCCGTCACCCAGCGGGGCTGCGCGGCCGGCGCTGTCACTTTGCTGCCACCAGCACTGCTGGGGACGGAGTTTGCCAGCTGCCCCTGTTTCTTTGGCACGAAGAAGCTGTAGCGCACGTCCACGGGCTGCGTGGGGTCGGTGGCCAGGATCTGCACGATCAGGATCTCCTTGGTGGCCGAGTGGCCCATGGCGTGCAGGAAATCGTCCTTGTGGCTCCAGCCGCTGTAGTTCATGACGGTGCCGTTGATGTCGATGATGGTTTCCGAGGTGGAGATCATGTACTTCCCGTTGACCAGGTACTCCCCGCTCTTCTTCTTCAGGGCCAGGTAGGCCGTGAACCTGCTCTGGTCCTTGCTCTTGAACTGCCGCACTTTGATGTGCGTCGCCCCTTCCGGGATCTTCACCACGTCCGTGTAGCCCTTGCTGAAGGAAGGGAAAGAAGGAAGAGTCTCACTGGCATGACACAGAATCACAGAATCAACTAGGCTGGAACAGACTGTTGGGGAAGATAATAGTTTAACAGGAAAGTCTCAAAGATATGCAAGTCTGGAAGAAGGATCTCTGAATATGGAAATTGAGAATGACATAGAGATGAAAGCCAGCTTTAATGTGGAGTTTTGCTAGACCAGAGATTTTGGGTAAACTGAAAGGACAGAGGTTGAAGATAAGTTGGATGGAAGTTTTGTGACTAGAACAAAGGGTCTATTTGACCACAAACAGAAAGCGTGTCTTCTACCAAGTAAATAAATTTCAAGAAGAGCATTAATAGATAGAAAACATGGTTGTTACCAGATTGAAAGATACCACAGGTAAACAAGATATAGTATAGCAAACAGAACAAAAATCTGGGGAATTACCACTTCAAGAAAACTGAAAAGTAACATCTGTAACCTACCTTCCTGACTAGATAATAATGACTATTGTATGGTAATGATAGAAGTTGTGTGTAGTGATGATTTGATTATCATGTATTAAGTTACTCAGCAAAAAGAAAAGTATATAATGACTGTTAAACCAAACAGAAATCAGCTTCAGGCTTTAGGCCAAGCCTACATGCTGCAGCTGAGTAGCTGTAAGGCAAAGCCCTGTATGCCCAATACCCTGGCATGCTGTCGCTTTGACTATGCAATAAAACAGCATTTTAAGAGCAGCCTGAAGTCCAGAACATCCTTCTTTAACTAACTTTCTCCTATACAGACCTTTGAGTCCAACCTACGGACAACAACATCTTGCTTCATTTCAGTTCAGGCCACCTGGATTTTCCCTAAGATTAATTTAACCAGGTTCCGCTCTTGGCCTACTGTGTTGTTCTTTGTGTTGTCCAAGAAATTCCTACTGCACTTCTTGCAGATTGCTTAATCTTTAGCTTTAGGGACAGTCTGACGTGGGTCAGATACCAGAGGAATGAAAAATAACAGATAGCTTATAGATTTCAGCAAAGGGTGGGAGATATGAAATACGATGTACGCGCTGCCTGCCAAGGAAAAGATAATGAGATATGCATTGGTTACAGCTGTTTCTTGCTGTCTTTGCTATAATGATGATTGAGGAAAGCACGAACAGAGGAACAGCTGGGTAGAGGTACCTTGGGAACATTTAAAAATAATCTTGATCACCGAGAAAAAATTTGTTTACTTTGAAATTCATAAAGCCAAAGATTAATCGTCAAGTGTTTAATAAGAGGGGCACCCAACGGCTTCATCTGTACCATCATGGAGTTCTCTACTACTTATGAAGTATCTTAACTGGGACTTAGAAAAAGAGATTAAACTCTTTTACCAAAAGTGACAAGCATTCAAAACCTGCAAGTGTGCTAGAATTTATCACTATCTCAACTATGTTATTTTAACTTTACTGATATATAGAAGAAATTCTAAAGGCTTTACACAGCTATAAGCTACCAGCTGGACTTTGGAGATGTGTTTTCATTCCTAAACCCGTGACTTAAAAATCCTGCAAGTACCTGCAGAACCTTTTAGATAAAAAGGTTTAATGAGAAAATGAATTAAAAATACATGAAAGTGATGGCATCTCCTTTGGGATTGTTTAAAGAACAGACTGCTAATTTTGAGAACTTTTGGCTGCACAAGTAGAGACTGCACATATTACAGATGCAACATTTGTGCTGCTCCCCTGCTATTTCCAGCAGTTATGGGACAATGCCTTCAGACTCCATTGATTTAGCACCTCCATAAAGCTGGAGGAATATGGTGCGAATCCCAGCCTGGGGACTCTGCTCTACAGCACTGCACAAATATTTTTACACAACAGTTGCCAGAATAACTCAGTGCAAACATGTCATTAAAGTTACAAAATCATTTGTTCAAAACCTACAAGCAGTCCTGGAGAATTCAAGTTGTCTGCACAAAGAGCTGTAATGCTCCATGTGCACAGAGAAGCATTAATTCTCCTCTTTCCCAACCCCTGATAATTTGGCTTTACAGCTTTTAAAACAAAAATCTTAGGAAGCAAATTTCCCAGAAGATTCTGTTTTGCCTGCTTTAAAAGGACAAAAAAAGGACAAACAAACGTTGTTATGGCAGTTGTCTACAGTGGGAAATATTAGTTTTGCCTGGTGCATTTAAATCTCCCTGTACATTTAATGTAAATATTGCTAAAGTTTATAGTGGACAGCAACTAAGGAGCTGCCATTTTTCAGTGGAGGAAAGATGATTCTCCTACCAGCACTGCCCTTCCATACAAAACTGTAACAACAGTTTACAGACAATTAAGATTTCACTATTTTAATCGGGGGGGTTATTTTAATGCCAATTATTCACAGAGAAGAATTGCCTCAAACAACTTCTCCAGCAAAAATAAATCAGCAGTCCAAAATCCAATCAAAATCATATTAGAACATAATTTTACCCTCTGGCCAGTCTCATGACACTTAAAGGCACGATTTGAGGAGTAAGATGGTAACTTCACAGGGATAATTGTATAAATCTCTCCATTTCCAAGTGTATCTATTATACAAATCTGGCCTCCCTGAAACTCATGGAACCCCTCCTCTAACACTTTTCCTGGAGCTTGATTATTACTGAATCACATGAAATACATCTCTCACTGTCATCTTCATTTAGACATCCCAGACATTCCAATATTTACAAATTGGAAAAGGCTTGGTTTATATAATTACTAATTTGGATGGAAAGCCATTCTTTTTTGGCAGAGGTGTTTTGGCATCGTTAGGTGAGCAATCATTGGTTTACTAGGATGAAGATTAGTTATGTTTATTTTTAGAATAAATTCACTCTCCAAGCCATTTTTGACTGCTATTAATCAGTCTGCTGAAATGTATAGAAATAAAAGATCATTTCAGGAGTCAGATTTCAACTTCTGGTAGCTTTCAATATGCCACGTAAGAATTTGGAAGATATAAAACAAAATCAAGTTTATATATAAAAGATGTTTAATGCAGTCACTGATTCTGAGTAGAAATTGTCAACTCAAAGTTTCTGTGTGTAGATCAGTCCTTTGAGACCTTGGAATCTGTATAAATCATGTTTAAAATCCCAGTTTTTCTATGGATCTTAAGAATTGAAGGGGGAAAAAAATTAGTTCAGACAGAAAGGACTTACTTCAGATTGGTCTATCAGTATTGCCCCCAGAGTGGTGAGGGAAAACCATGGTGATGGTTCCTTTTATTTTAGTAGTATTAAGGTTTATTACAGTGAAAAGGTGAATTCTGACAGAAAAATGTCTCATGGATAACTGCTTTAAATATTTTGACTTCAAAATATCCATCTGGAGATTGATATTATGCCAATGGACATGAAGGGATAAAGTCATGCTTAAGCCTATGATATTTCTGATATCTCATCTATTTACATGAACGCCACACATACTCAGCAGTGGGAAAAGGTAATTTTAGGGTATAATCTCTCAGCTATTTAGGAAGGTGTTTACAGCTGCCTCCTTCTCTCCACTACTTATACAAGGAATGTGTGTCACAAAATCAGGCGCGATGTCCTCAGTGTCACTCAGATGAGATGAAAAAACATTCTCGGGGTGTAACTTGCTAATGCAGCAACAACTGGGAAATGCAAAACTTCAGAGATGCTGATAATTCCAATCCCAACACCTTTCTGATTAATTCCTGTCTTCCTTTTTCGGTGTCCTCTAGGAACCACAACCCATCTGACACAGTAAGATTTGAAACTGGCATGAGCTGCTATGCCTTCTTCCTGTTGATGCTCCCCTGCATCACTGGCACTTTGTGTCAGAAGTGAGCTGGGTGCAGTGTTTTGCCAGCTGATGCTTTGCCAGTTTCAGGGTAATGCTAAGAGCAGGCTGCACACATCTGGAAACTGCAATAATCTACAGGCAATGTGTAGTTTTTTTCCCTAGAGACAGAAGGCAAGCAGCACATGGCAGAGTTATTATTTGCACAACAGGATGCATTTACTACTGAGATCAGTACCTCTTTTTGGTGAAGGTTCCCATGACTTTGGTGCAGCTGGAGTTGTCTCCTCCACACACCCCACACTTGTCGTACTGGAGCTTGGATCCGATGATCCCGTCACAGCCCGTCCGGATGCACTTCCCTCGGACACACACTGAGTTGCTGTAAGGTCGGCACTCCGTGCCATCAGTGACCTGGGCAAGCAAATAAAACTTAGTTCAGACTGCCACAGAAATTTGCCTTTTTGGATCCACCTGGCAAAACCCAGTTCCTTATTTAAGTCATCAACTCAGAGCAGGTCACCTCCCCTGACAGAGCAGACTGAGCTTCTCGAATATTGCTGGTACAAAAGCAGATGAAATTTAGCAAAAGGACAAAAGCAAGGACAGATAACTTTCAGTTTGGATTGCATCTCATAGGGGTGATCACAAGTCACATCTCTACTACTTGGCTAATTATCCCATATTAATTGCTTCTGTAAGAGTTACTCTGGACTCCTTGAACACAGTTCAGGGTTTGACCTAATCTTTTCTCCTAATACTCTTTATTCTCCAGAAAACCCCAGAATGACAGAAAACTCCAGGCAGAAACCCCTTTATCCACTCCTGAAAACAAACTAGTGCAGAGAGGCCCATATTCTTACCGAACTCACA
Source organism: Platysteira castanea (assembly GCA_013397175.1). Classification (NCBI taxonomy): domain Eukaryota; kingdom Metazoa; phylum Chordata; class Aves; order Passeriformes; genus Platysteira; species Platysteira castanea. The sequence continues at coordinate 302,954 of VYXC01002708.1, read as the reverse complement.
CAGTGAGACGCGGAAAAACTTCTCTCATTTTAAAGGCTGGTTTCGGCCCTAATGTACAACCACCGGATCGAACTTACATTAAATCCAATCACAGTTAAATTTGGAATCATATAATTAACTTCTTTTCCCTGGTTGTAGAGAAAGATTTCTAAAATACGGGACTCTTCTAAACTGGAGCATGAAACCCTGACTGGAGCTGCCATTACCTTCTGAGAGAACACCACATAATAGCCAGTTCCTTTGGCTCGGCAGGTGAGCTTGCAGACGTCTCCAGGCAGTACTCCAGCATATTTGGGGACCCATTCCACGAAAGTCTTGACCCCCTTTGCATCAGACTGATAGCCATTCCTTGCTTCACACTGCTCTTGTCGGAAGGATTTAGCTGTGGAATTATTCACATCTTTAGTGGCTATTTCAGACCACGCTGCCAATACTAGTATGTCCATCTAGTATTCCCATTTCTTTCCTTTATCATTTTGAAGTTATTTCACACCACTTCTTTACTTAGAGCTGGCCTACTGTTTTAGCTTGGAAATCTCCTCATGGCATAACAAGCATTAAAGGTCTAAAGTTTGCATTATGTTTCATTTTAGAGGACTGACTTTTTTCGCTCAAGCATCCTTTCTCTACTGCACCCAGGGTGAGCTGTGGGTGAAGAATTAGGATATTGTACTAATGCTGAATGTCTTGCCTTGATAAATACATTTTGGGGAGGCTACAGTGAGCCCTTGCAGTGTGGCTGCAGGGCAGACAATCCATATTTAGTGTCTGTGAGGGGAGGGCTGGAGCAGGAGGGCACTCACCGTTGGCGGGGCAGGGAGTGACGTTGCAGGAGCGGTAGATGGCCCTCTTGCCCGTGCAGTATCTCCCGTTGTTCCTGGGGGCTGGGTTGTTGCAGTGACGATAGGCAAACTGAACTCCCCCTCCACAGGTACGGGAGCACTGTCCCCAGGGTCCCCAGGATCCCCAGTTGCCATGGCTCGAAGCCTGAAAAACACACGGAACAGCAGCAGGTGAGTTTGTCATCCAAGCAGGAATGGAGTTGTTACATCTCCAAGTCACTGCTAATGCTTTCCTCCACCAAAGGCAATTCCTTGGCCATTTTAATCAGGGATAACAGGTCTTAGGAGCTTTCTTTCTCCCAGCAGAGTTAATTTGTATCTTTTATTTGCACACCGATGACATCTCATTTGCACTGTGGGTGCAAAGGCAACACTGGGCCTTGCTCTGTACAGCCGCCTTCAGCCTCTTCATGGAACACACCCACAGTTCCATGTGCTGCTCTCTTATTTTTTGCTATTCCTACCCTTAAACTGGCTCCAAGGGGTTCAGCTCCCAGAAAATACCCATAGTGCTAATCTGAGATAAATTAAATCCAACTATTGTGATGCGTAGGCATTGTTTGGAATTACTAGCATGAGGTGGAGTTGTCAACTCTGCTGCATTGGCTATACTATTGCAATATCATGTAGAAGTATATAAATCCATAAAAAAGGGTATAGAAATCCATTTTAAAAGGGTGTTATAAAGGCTGTAGCTTGATTTGAAAGGCTTCCATAGTTTGCAAATATTTTCACAAAGCTCTACAGGTCCATGGCTCTCCTGTGGGTGTAACAGAAGGGGCTACTGCCTACCCAATGAATTTAGAAGTATCTGAACTGTGCAGCTGACAGCTCTCATGAGGCTGGGGACCCTTCAGATGTATAAAATAGACAGGGGTTCTCTTGACACTGAAAGCATAAACTTCTCTGCTCCAGAAATTACATTCTGGATTAACTTCATCTACTTTTTTCCTCATTAGAATTAGGGCACTGGGCCTTTCAGATGAGGGCTGTAAATTAAATGTAGAGATGTAATTTATCTTGCATTCCATGGCCAAGAAGCCCTGATAACTGATTTACTGAATGGGCAAATCACCTCCTCTGAAAAGATGTTCCCAGTTTTCCAGGAATGAAGGCTTTCCTTCAAGAAGAAAATACACTTCCTGAACCTCAGCAGCATTTTTCCTACAACCCTCACCAACAACACCCCAATTATGCGCTAAAGAAACAAGGCAGCTTTCCATCTGACTTCCACACAGCCCGCTTCGCTCCCACAAAAACCAGCACCTCTGAGGGATCACCTTTCAGAATTCCCCTCGGGGTCCTGGCCGCTGACTTACTGAGTAGTACTTCTTCTTGGTCTTGTCCACGCATTTCCCTTGGAGGCAGATCCTTCCTTTGCCACAGGGGGTGCCCTCGACGGCGGGCAGCTTCTTGGTGAGGCAGACCATCTGTCCCTGGCGCACCACGGCGCACCAGAGGCGCGAGCACACGTCCATGCCGGGGCACACCGTGTACTCGGCGCCGAACGCCAGCTTGCACTGCCGGATGGCGTCGTACGTCTGCCCCGGCAGCTCCTCGGGGCCCACGATGTGCTTCCTGGGCTGGTCCAGCAGGCAGTTCCCTAAAAGAGCAGGCCAAGCTGTTGGTTACTCAGTTATTTACTGTTATTTCCCAGTTTTCTCCGCAGTGCTGCAAAGTCGTTCGGGTGACAGCGAACTTCCTTCAAAGGATGGTGACGTGAAGGTGCTGAGGTGACACCAGGTTTTGCACGAGGTCAAACTGCTGCCACCGTGTTCTCACCCAGCTGTTGAGCTGCCTATTGCCACCCTGAGGTGTATATGAGTTTTACCCAGGTCCTTTTGGCCTTTCAGTCCTTCACGCAAGACTCAGAACATATTCCGTGTTGTTTATCGGTTTGTGATTTAAGGAGCGAGCAAGAGTCACGTAAGCAAGACTCAAAGTAAGCACAGTTGCCATTTGAGTTTTAAATCAGGATGTCAGAAATGGTAAAGCTTCTAAAGGAATGCCAAAAATATCAAAAAGCACAGACTTGTGGCCAATGAGGCCAAAAAACCCAAACAAAACAGAATGAAAAATAAAAAATTCTCCCAGGCCAAAAGAAAAATATAAGCTGCGTATCAAAACTAATGTTGGCATTAAAGCTGGATTGGACTTTTCTTCTAAGGAATGATACTTGGCTGCTTGTCCACAAGTTGGAAAAGGGCTATCCATTTTATACAGAAAACCATAAATAACAGGAAGAAAAAATTGCATGAATGTAAAGATTCGTATGCGTTTTAAGGCCTGCAGTGGTCACGATTTGTCTGGCATGCTCTAAAAATGAGAATTTCCATTTATGTTCTAGGTATCTTCTGATAGCTGTTTGTTTTACTATTGAAAACCTCACTTGTTGACATGCAGAACTATTTATTCAGTGTAACCTCTTTTACACTTCATGAAAGGGATATGTGGTCTGGGCAAGCTTCACTCATCCTCAGCCAAAATAACTCACCACAATTTACCTCACTTTGGAATCCACACCAGTGTTCTTCAGTTGCATCATGGCTGAAAAAAGCCTATCTATAAAACCCTCACTATTTACACAAAATGGAATAGAATTTCAAGCTATGGCAGGGAATTCAAGCAAACCAAATACTCAATTTCTCAATAGTTTTCCTTCCAAAACACACATTTACTGCAACTGCTCTTCTGTCCTTCTAAAGACTAATGCCAATTAGCCAAATTAGCCAAAAATTCTTTCTGCATGATGACTTGCAACCAAAAACTCTCTGTCTTGTTAAACCCGTTCCATTTGCTGACCCTGATTTACCCTAGCCTTATATTTAATCTGCATTGTGCTGAATTTTTAATGCAGACAAGGTGTGCCAATGTTAGATGTCATGAGATAATTAAAAGTACATTTAGCACTCAGAGGTTGTTGTAGTGTCAAATATTAGAGACATGATGAGGAGTGAGGAAGCACCTTTTTTGGGGGGGGTTTTCTGGACATAATTTGCAAAAGTTCTGTCAAAAATACACTTAAGTAAGTAAGTAGCAGTGGAAATCCTGCTTCACACACCTTGTGAGGAGGGAGGAAGCCACTACAGTGTGAGGGCAGTGATGGGAAGGCTGTAGCGTGTCAACATTTAGTCTATACCCTGCTTTTGTACCTACACTGAAGTTCATCAAACTCCCAAGTAGAGCTGTTATTCAGTATTTTAAAACATCGTATTAACACTTCATTTTGACTGGAAATACAAATTTAAAGAAAAAAGAAAGAGAAGTCTCATCCTTGCGTATATTCATCTGTCAATCATTTCAGTTCAAACCCATTCATATGGGAGTAACAAACAGGTTTCACAACCTTACACAGCAAATACAGCATTTTTGACCCTCCAAAACACAGGGGAAGGAGATCCAAACTTCTCCTTAACTGAGGAAAGGTGTATCATTTCTACAGAGCCAGGTGCTCCAGCTGATCTCACACGATAAATTCAAAACTGAAGACAGGGAAGGCCCCTAAGGACTTCCCACAGGAAAAACCCCCATCTTTACATGGATAGACTGTAGCACTGTCTGTGTTTGGACAGGCTGCAATGAAGTGAGGTGTTTTTACCACCAGCTGCTCCAACCTCCTGCTTGTCGTGGTCAGAAAGGACAGAGTGGGCCCCTGGCTGGGAGGGCAGGCAGGGCTCCCATTCACTGCCTTACATTTCAACATCCAGAGCATGTACATACTGCTATTCCCTTTTTTTTTTGTCCTGGGCACCAAAGAACATCTTTGTGCCCTGGAATAGAGCAACATTGTTGGCTGATGACAGTGCTAATTAAGCCATCTCATTATCTCTCTCAATGCTATGTGTAATATATCTTGGGGGAAAAAAAAAAGGCGGAACAAGATCTGTGCAGGAAGCAGATAAGCAGGATATAAATTAATTAAAATACAAACAGTCCTTGTTCCAGGTTGCACAGAGCACTGGGACTGAACACAGTCAGTCCCAAGCAACCATCCCACAGCCTGGTGGTTGGCATGGCAATAAAGGCAATTAGTACCTTTGGAAAGGCTTTGCTAAAAGCAGATGGATATAAATGTCACTCTCCTCCGGACACGAAGTGAGCCTTTTCTTCCTAAATGTCAAACTGTTGTCTGGGGTCATCTCGTGAGTGTAAAACAAATGGTGATATCATGACAGAACTGTTTATTGTTCTCAGAGCAGGCCCCAGGAGACAGGGAAGCAGCACCTTGATCCTCCCCAGCCCCCTGGCTGACCTTGGAGCAGACATTTCTGTTGGGATTTATTCAGCTGACTTCATGCAGTGCTGGTGTCTGCAGTGCACTCAGCTGTCAGGTGTTTCCCTGCTGAGAAAAATGGGTTTATGGTGTCATTCAGCACCACTCGTGCACCCAGTGCTGCTGAGGCCATTGACTGTCAAATCAAGTCTCCAAACCATTTGAAGTCAAATCATTGACTTCCATTTTGACTTCATGGATGAAGTTTGTGTTCTGTTGGGACAGATCTGGGATTTTAAATAAATAGCTGGAAAATTAAATTAAATAAATTTCTACTGAAAAGAAGACTGTTCCTTAGAAAAGGTCTCTAAAGGGCTGATCTGTCAAGAAAAGAGATTCCCTAAACATTATGTATTTGAAATCACACCAACAGCATCAGTAATAAAATTAATTCCCAGAGGACTATGGACCTGTATGATGAGAAGTTCTAATTTTCTATGCATAATTTTATCTTATCAATAAATCTTGAAGACTACACACCTAAGTGATAACTACTCATGAACTGAGGAGAAAACAGTTCAGGGCTCCTTACACTCTCTGAGAGGTCATTCATGGATGGTGGGAGAGTTACCTCAGGAACTCAAAAGGGAAAGTTCTCCTCATTTGTGGAAACTAATTTGGTAATATTAAATCAACGCCAGAGCAATATGGACCATAAAACAGGATAGTACAGATTAATGGATCTAATAAAATTGAGAGAAAAAATTAAGTCATTCAGAGAAAAATATTTCCGAGAGCACTGAAATCAGCCAACAAAATATTTAAAAGCAAACTTTTACATTCAGCAGACACACCATACCTTTTATCCATAAGCATTTTGGTTACCATAACAACTTGATCCATTCACTCAATTATGTCATTTTTATCTCAGCATTTTGGAATTTGAGTGGTTTGTTTAATAACTGCAGTTGCTTTGGGAGCACAGCGAAGACTTTAAAATTCATTAAAAAGCCAAGACTATGCTTTTTTATTTCTACTTTTGGAAAACTAAATTTTTGTACTTACTCCCCAAGGGGTAAATGTCATATTTAGCCAATAAGCTGTCATAAATGTTCTTATTTTAAAATATAGATTCCCAGTAAAAAGTACCATGTAGCTGACAGGGGAGTGATAACACATACCATGGCCATCATCAAAGAATTCTGTGATAGTTGCTGAAGTGCACTTGGACCAGGGTTTTGAAGCATCAATGCTGGTCAGAATGGAGGACATCAGGCGCTTGTCTTCCATGGAGCCAAAGTTCTCCTCACAGAACTTGGAGTCATCATGGGAAAGCCCAAGCAAGTGTCCTGTGGAAATGAAGCAAATAAATAAAATTATATGGCTATCCAGAGTTTACAAGCTGGAGCTCACAGTCATGTGAGGGAAGGGAACTGTACTCATTTATATTTATCAACAATTGACTTCTTATTGTTTTTCCAAATCATCTTCAGCAAAAAAAACTTTGTGAAGATGTTCTGCAACTGTCTAGGAAGGTGCTACATCTTTTTAAACAGATAAAAATAAAAGTATTTATGATGCAACTAAACAAAGGGTAGAAGAATGAATGGGAATAAAGCTGCAGAGAGCTCAAGCCTGAATTTAACACTCAAAACGTCCAACCTAAGCCAGAAGTTGATTAATAGGAGGCTAAACCAAGACTGCTTTAACAACAAGGACAAGACTACTCATCAAAGCCACTGCAGAGAAATAAAGCTTAAAAGAGACACATTCTGCAAGATTTGGTTTTGTTTTTCTTTTCAGGCAGGTAAAACCACTTTTCTTTGGCAATACTTCTTATGTAAGACCAGATAAAGCTGGTTTTATGCTGCAGTGAGACATGGCTGACTATCAGGAGGTACAGGTCAAGCTTCAGTCTGATACAGCTCCACATAAAGACTTGCTCTGAAGAGATAACAGCTTTCCTTCATTTCAGACAAATGCTGGTGTTGAGCTAAACAATTCACTGCTAAGATTGTTATTTCAAACGGATGGATTCCTCTGACAGAGCAACCAAATAATCAGTGCATCACTGCTAACCTACAGAGCAAATTCTCTGGAAGTGGGCTGAGGATTCAATTCACTGTATTTACATTGTATTTACTGATCCAAGACTGCTCACAGTTGTAAAAATGACCTCACTGCAGAACATTCGTGAAATAAAGCAATGAGGGTCTCTCAGTGGAAAAGGAGTTTCATTTCTAAGTCACTACCTTGGTACTGAACAGCTCTGGGTGAATAAAAAAAGCTGGAGCACTGATGCAAAGAGTTTGGCTGAGTAACATCCCACGGCACTCAGCCCTGGTTCAGTGTGGGATATGAATGATACTTGGGTGCACACCAAAACTCAAGAACATAACTTTTCAGAGTGCTCAGCATTTTATAGCACCATTCAGAGCTACCCAGAACTCTGTGACATGAACGTTCCAGTCTTGTAGGGCAGAATCCCCGTTTGCCACAGCCGCTGGTCCCACTGTGCAGCACTTCACCCATGGAGATGCAGTTCTGCTCTCCACACAAATCCCTGCTTGCATAACTGTCCCTCACCCTTCAGAACTGCTCATTTTATCATTAGGACATCCCACGAAATACACAATTAAACACTTGACACAGTGCACATATTCACTAACAGGCCTGTTAATGCTTCTGCAACTCAGGCAGCTCTTGAGTTTCTCTGCTACCTATGACATCTTTCTTTTTTCTCCTCATAGAGCCAAATAATAAAACATCCTTTGGATGGCTATGAGGAAGCTTGCAGGCAAATTTCAAGCTCTTCACTTTGAACAGAGAGATTGAGGATTTTTTCATAACACTTTTGCAATTTAGTCTCCCTCCTCAGAAAAAGGCTGGCCAGCCTTTGTGGAGAAGTTCAGAGTAAATAAATAAAATGAAATGCTTCTCAGGCCACTGTTCAGCACAGAACATTTCATCCCAAATACTTTGGCAAAAGAGAAGAATCCGAAACAGGGTCATCTCCTGGAAAGTGTCAGGCTACTGAATTCACCTTTAATGAGAGAGCAGCATAACTTCTCTGCTTTTCAGTGGTAAACGGGGTGAGCTGAGGACACACCTCATTAGCAGCGTCTACTTTGTCATATTAAATCAGGCCATTGTTCCAGTGCATGACGAGACCTAAGTCACTTACTTGGCAGACTTCAGCCTTTTGGAGGAGAAGCTTCCCAAAGTATTTGTGAATCTCCCTCGTTCTGCTTAAATTTTTCAGAAATAATTTAAAAGAACCATCATGACACGGAAAGAAGCAGTAAGTAGCGAATAATTTCCAAAATACATAATTCTGATTGTCAGTATTTGGGCTTCTAAATTAGCCACCAGCGATGTTAGTGAAGATAATAACATTAAATATATGGATTTTAGCTCTCCATACTGATTTGCCAGTTAACTTTGTATGCATGCTTACAAACACCGTGAATGCAACTTTCAAAGGATTTTATGGAGCTAAAATTCCTAATTCTTACCACAAATTTCTCCCTGTCCTAACTTTGCCTTTTAAGGCACTCTGACCAGACTTAGAAGTGATTAAAGCATATGACAAACTCCCAGTGACGCTGAAACCTGGTTTTGCATTTCATCGAAAAGAATCAAAATTCAAAATACCACACAGTGCTGTGTAATCTCTAAATACTGTCTGGCTAAGTTTTGTTCTTTTTAGCACAGAAGTGAGAACAGCCAAGTCCTTCAACACTTGTGCCCTTCATCCTTTTTCATCCAAAAATTAAGGAAGGGACACTTCCCTTCCCATTTCAAGAAGCCTCTCCCCACCACCCCTCACATGCATGACCAAGCTGGTATTATTACATGATATTAGGGTGGTTTCTGGCATTTTCTGGTGAGGTGCTTCCTTTCTAAAGTGGAAAGGTTGATCCTTCGAGTGACCCTGTAGGGAAGCAGAGCTCTGGAGGAAGCTCTGGACAGAAGCGAAGACTTGAGGAATACAAATCTTATGAAGAAGGCTTTTAAAAACGATGCCAATTTTAGCCCCACCCCATTTTGTACGACTCTGAACGTCAAACCAGGCTATTGAAGAAAAAGAAAAGGCTCCCAGCAGCTGTGTGAAATGATGACTGATTGAGAATGGGTTTGTAGATCATCTGCTGTTTTCTACTTAATGAAGCATCTTACTGGTGCTGACAGTTCCCACTGAGTGAAAATGACATAATATAATTTTACCAGCAGGATGGTGTTTAGTTAAGTTATGCTGTAGGAATGCACGAAATGGTGAAGGAAACAGATGGAGAGGAGGCAGGGTTTGCCCTCTTGTAGCCAAGGAGGAGGTGGCCTGCTTGTAAATTCGTCTCAAACTCCAAAAACGATCTAAACGGAGTGACATCCTCCCCTCACAGCTTCCCCTGCTGAAGGCCAACACCTGCTACAGCCCAACAGGAAATAATACCTGCAGTGGGTTCAAAAAATGATCCCTACACCTCGTAGGAATGGGGTGTATATCCCTAATACAAGGTGGGAATACTCCAGAGCAATTATGACAAGTCAGTCAAAACTTCCATCCTCTCTGAGGATCGGGACATAAAAGAGCCCTGCAGGGAAAGCAGGAGTGCACCAGAGCTGTGCTGGACGTGTGGTGAAGCAGCTCTTGTATTCCCAGGAGCACTGGGAAGCAAACCAGAATCACAGGGTATCCTGAGCTGCAAGGGACTCACAAGGATCATCCAAGTCCAGCTCCTGGCCCTGCACGGGACAGCCCCAAGAATCCCACCTTGTGCCTGAGAGCCTTGTCCAAACGCTTCTTGAAGTTTGGATACCTCTGATTTTTCTTAATATACAGTTCTAGACTATCTGCAGAGTTTCTCTGAGTGAACAGCAGGCAAAATTACTCTACTCTCATTCAATTTTCACTGGTATAGAGCCTATAAGAAACAAAAAACCAGCAAATATCCACAACATCCAGCAAGCCAACCCCAGCTTTTGCTAAAGCACAACCCAAGGTGGGTCTCCTGGAAAAAAGCCACCAATCCCTGCTTATGGCCAAGAACTTGAGCAGCACGTCCAAGAGCAGCTCTTGCCCTCCATCTCACCACAGGACACATGCAAGGTGACACAGCAGGCTCAGAAATGCTGCAGGCATTGTAATTTGTTTTCTCAGAGAAGCTCAGCTCGGATGAAGCATGTGTTTGCCAGTGAGGTCATGCCTTCCCCCTAATTTCCAGCTGGGACAACTGGGGTGCAAAAGAAGGTCAAGAGATTTGCCCCAGGTTACCCCGTGAGTCAGTGGCTCTCACGGGATCAGGGTTCAGGAAGCTCCTGGCTTAACATTCCTCAGGCTAATCACCAGCCCAGACCTTCTGCATTAGCCTCCCCTCTCCTAAACAAAGATTGCACGTGGGAACTCTGTCAGGATAAAACCATTGCTTCTGGCATGGGCTGTTTTTCTAACTCCTGTGAGTATGTGACTCCCTAAGAAGATCATGCTGGTATCACTCAGGAATCCTCCTGAAGTCATGATGGACCTAAGCAATAACAATTAATAAAGCTGTTGTTTTTATAAAACAGAAGTGATTTGAATTACACAAGCTTACAAAAAAGTTGCATAGAATATAAAACTGGCCTCTCCTCTTTTTTATGTTCTTGAGCTGTCCTTCCAGTTTTCTTTTCTTTGACTGTTATCAGTCACTTATGAAAGAAAAGAGAATTAAAAAAAACACTCTCTCTTTTAAATCTCCAGCCCAGAGGCAGTTTTTAATATTTCTGGCTTAAAAGAGTTCTTCAGACTCAAGGAAACAATAGTCTGGAGTGCAGCTTCTTCTCAGGAGCAGACATTAAAAAAAAAAAAAGCCCCAATCAGACATTCGCCCACCAGTGCTGCAGACTTTACACAAAACAAACCTGTGCTGAGCTGGCTCGTTGTAACAGACTGGTGGGAGATCACAGACACATCACCCCTGTCAGACAGGCAATTCCCAGGCGAGATTCTGCCCAGGCAATGCAGGCCAGGCAATCACAGACTGCTGTGTCCACACAGATTTTAATAATCATTAAAAAGATGTGGCCTTGGAGGTCCACACTGCATCTGTTGCACTAATCAATGGGCCATGTAGAAGAGAAATATTCATTTTAATGAAGAAGTGGGAGAGGGTGACACCTATTTCACACTAGTTCAACTCAGAGGAACTTGGAAAGAGCATAATTCACAGCAGCTCATGGTAAATGAATGAACTCTGTGGGAGTATACAGAATGTAGAAACTGTATTGCCTGCTGCCTGTTATTGGGTAATTCTGCCTTCCTCTCTGTACCAGAAGTGCCCTCCCCACAAAAACTACATTACTGAATTGGGATTATCTACCTGCCAAGGAGGAAAGCAATCCCTACTGTACCCTGCAGTCTGGAAGGCTGGAGCCCCAGGCTGAACACTGAAAGTCTTTTAGGATCATAAAATCAGAGATCACTTAGGTTGGAAAAGACCATTGGGTGCAACCATAAACCCGACACTGCCAAATCCACCACTAAACCATGCCCTTAACATACTTTGATAATGACTGCTGTGAAATATTAGGCAAAACACAGAGTTTTACAGTTTCAAGCACCATGTCTGCTGCAGGTGGAATGATGATATGTTTTATGTAACATTACAAGTTAATAAAAATATTGCTGGGCAAGCCAAGAATTTTTATTCAAAATTTTAACCAGCAACCTTTCAGAGAGCTGAAGTTTGCTTTTTGAAGCATCAGCTTAATTTTCTGCCCCACCTTCAGCTCTCGTGAAGGCTTAACTTCGTCTGCCCATCTTTTCTCTTAATCAAAAGGGGTACGTTCATGAAGGCTTAATTTGAGAGCTTTTGCAAGCAGAAGTTAAGACAGAACTTTGAAAAAAGGTTCAAAGAGGAGGAATCAAGCAATTTTCCTGATGCATGTCAGCAGAGAAGACTTGGATGAGTGTACTCTCTGTTTTTTTGTTGTTTTAAGAAAGCAAATCTGCCTAATTATGATTACCTGGATATTTGCCTAAACTTCATCTGTCATGAAGGAAACATAATATGAGACTCAGACAACCTCCACTGTTTTTCTCATGTGGCTTTGAGACTCCGTGCCCTTGGCAATGTATCCCCCTTGAAATGAAAGGCTACAGGAGATTTGTAGCTGTCAGGTTTGAAGCTTGTCTTTATCTGCTTTATCTTGACAGCCTTAAAATCAAAGGGCTGCATGTTCAGCAGAACATGGGGAAGAAAAGATTGCTGTATTTAGTTACTTTTGAGTGTACACAAAATGAGCACATGTGGTTAAACAAGGAGTGGGAGTATTTTTTGACTCTTCTACAGACATCAAAAGACTCCTTTAAGCATCACACACGTTGTTCTCGGCTTCATTTGTTGCTGAAGAAGGGTCAGAATCAGAGTTTGCTGTAAGTTAGACATGGTATTCCTTCCTCAATGGCCTGCAGCTCCAACACAGCTCAGGCTTGGAGTAAACAGCCCCAATCCACTCAGAGTTCATGGTATTCTGATATATTTCAGTGACCCACCTGAGCAGAGACGCCAGGAGCACTACCTCACTTTTAAAATGCCTTTTTTTACAGAAAATGATGCTCTCTAATACATTTTGCTGATGGAGCTTGTGACACTTTTGTCCTCAGTGGTGGCAGAGGCCACAGAATGATGCTGTGCTGGAAAAGATTTGGTATCAAACTCGTTATTTAATATAGGAAGAAAATTCTTGGCTGTGAGGGCAGTGAGGCCCTGGCACAGAGAAACTGTGGATGCCCCATGCCTGGAAGTGTCCAAGGCCAGCTTGGAGCAACCTGGGATAGTGGAAGGTGTCCCTGCCCATGGCAGGGGTGAGACTGGATCACTTTTAAGGCCCCTTCCAACCCAAACCATTCCACGATTTTCTAGCTTTAGTTTCTGTGCAGTCCCTTGCTTTCAGGCATTACACAGCCCAGCTGTGGAGGATGTTGTGATAACTCCTCATAACCACAGAAAATGATGCTGAGCAGGGACCTTGAAAAGGCATCCCGTGCATCCCTCAGCCCTGGGGCAGGATCAGCATCCCCTGAGCCACAGCTGCTTCAGCCAGCTGGCTCCTGTGACCCTCCAGAAATGGGACCTCCCCAAGCACTTCAGCCCTGCCCTCAACTGTCCTGCTTAGATAATTTTGGCTAATGCTTAAAGCAAATCTCCCCTGCTGCAATTTCAGGCCATTACCCCTTGTGCTGTCCCAGGTGGACACGGGGAATGATTTATTATGCAAATTTTTGCAGTGATTTTTTAAACCTATTTGAAGGCTGCTTTTATCCCGCCCTTTGGCCTTCCCTCCCCAAAAGTCACATGTGAAAGATAAAAGGAAACTAATGAACAAAGGTTTAATTAGTTCCACGTAGCAATGCTACAGCTAGAGCCTAAAAATAAACCACTTGGAAAGAACATCAGTAAACCATATTACTCAGGAGGACAGAAGGAGTAACTGCATGCCAGAGTGTTTGTGTAACAGAGGAGTAGGAACACTGCAAAAGGTCAAATGAACATTATCACTGAGAAAAAAGGCTGTATGGCCTGGTTTTTTTAAAGTAAGTTTCTCAAGATTGATGGAAAGAACAAAGATAGGTATGATTTAAGCTGTTAGACCCACATAACTCCCACTGAGCTGAACTGGAGCTTTGCCTGCTTGAAGGCTGCAGGAAGGATGCTTTTGTATTTAAGGACTAGATCAAAACTCAAGAGACTCTAGATCAAAACTCAAGTTAAATTCTTGGCTTTCCCTGGGATTCCCTTTGTGATTTGGGGAAATTTCCTATTGATAAAATAAGCAGTAGCTCCACTTATATCCCCTGGAACTCTTCTAATTTTGCTTTTGTAGATGGCAAACTGTTCAGGGTGGTGGGATGTCTGTACCAAAGCACAGTGAGACTCCAGCAGAAATTCCTGACCATGACTACACTTTAAGACACAGCACCAGGCTGCTAAGCATGGATATATCCCATCACAGAATATGTTAAATGGAATTCCAACTGATTGTGCCTGTTGCTGCTGCTGAATCATGCTTATCTTCACTCGTTTATAAGTCAGCACTGTCAAAGCAACAAATCTCCAACCCAAAAGTCCAGAGTATGAGAGTGAAAATCTCATTGTTTTTGCTTCCTGACAGTTATTTTAATAAGGGATATATGGAGAAGCACTATAATGCTGCCCTATGAAAAACACTAAATAACTGTTGAGATTATGAGCAATCTCAGGTTCTTCAATGCTCTCCTCCACATGTCCCCAAGAGGCAGGGAAGTGCATGAAGCAAGGAAACATCATTTTTACAGACAACAGGCTGCTGATAACAAAGGCTTGGAGGATGCTCCATCCTGTGCCTAAGCTCAGACAGCTCTGCAGAGCTGAGGAGGTGTAGCTGAAGGAGCTGCTAGAAGTAAAAAAAGGCATCCATATGCCACAACATGGTGATGAACTGATGATTTCAGGCAAGAATCCAGGGGATTATTTTTGTGAAAATGAAGCTGCTGCTGTCCCAACTGACAGCAGCATGTCCCCTGCTAGAAAACAACCAGATATGGATTTACTGTTGGTGGCTGGATGTCTTGGTAGGCTATGATTTCAAAATAACATTTATGGTATCAGCACTGCTCCCCTGTATTCTGAGGAGAAACTGGGTTATCACATTCAAAGTTACAAGGTTTCTTCCTGATGTTTTTTTGTTGCACTATCCTCTTTTTTTTTTCCATTTGACACTGGAGACAAACTATTACTGATTTTCCTACATACAAGTAGGACAAGATTCAGGTCCTACCTTATCAACCTTTATATACACATCTCCACCTCTTATTGCCAGCTAATCAGTTGTACCAAGAATTTGGCTGCATCTATTCCTTCCTGTGCTCTCCTTTACAGGCCCGTGGAAGGTTTGCCTGCTGCTGCTCATTCATTCTCTCCCCCTCAAAAACCACTGGTCAAAATCCATCTATTTTATCTGAAAGAAATAAAACAAACATCTCAGGCGTGATGTGGCAGAAACCCTGGCAATAGAAGCAGCAGGTTTATTCTGCAGCAAGCTGCTTTCTGCCTTCCTGTGCACCAATCCAACCTGAGCCCCTGGGCTGCGCATCCATCCTCCTGTCGGAGTGAGGTGCAGTTCAATTCACTTTGGTTGCCTTCCAGAGAAAGAATCTGAGCCTGGAAAATGCTCTCGGATCCTTCAGGGGGGAAACAAGAGTTCACATCCCTCTGGAAGTCACAGTGAGGACACGCTGAGGATCAAGTCCATGTTAATGATGCTGCATCTTCTCCCCATGCACAAAAACTGCTGAGAGTGACTCTCCTCCACTCAGGGGCTCACCTTGACCTTCCTACTGACAGAAAAGATCATCTCAGGCTCAGAGCATCCCCTCTGACTCAGGAACTGAGCCACTGTAAAACTAAAGCTACATCCTGCCCACAGGACAGGGGGAACTTGGAGATTTCCGGATTGGAGGAAGAAATCTGGTCTCCAAATAAAATAAAGCAAGGTTTTCCCCAAAGTGCTTAACTAAAGAGTATCCATGCCACACTTTTTATTTTTCATCCTTTTTTTGACCTTTGATTTAATTTAAGTACTCAAGCAATTTTAGCTGTGTTTTCTTCTCAGCTTCTCCTACTTCAGGCCACACACACAAAGATCATTCTGTGACTTGACACCCCTCCTTTCTTAAAAACTTCTGGTGAGCAGAAAAAAAAAAGGATGTTATTTTAAACAGCCTCAAAGTAGAGGTTTTATGTCCATTAGGGTTCTTATTTATTCATTTCAATTCATGCCTTTTTTACATTGAAAATTATAGTTTTTACAGATTCCTGTAAATGCCAAGGCATGAAAATGGCCTTTCTCCAAAATGTGCTTCTAGATCACTAAAAATAATTCACTTTTGCTTATACTTTCTCTGTGTGGAATTCAAGGTAACAATGCGAACGTTTGCTATTTATCCCTATCTTTACTGATCTGTGTTCTTCCATTTTTAATCTACCTAAAACTGTATTTATTGCTGATAAAATGATGGGAAAGACATTGCTCTCCTCTTCACACATCAGCTACACCAACCCTGGCAGCACAAGAAGGCTCCTCACCCAACCCTGCCCACTGACCCTCAGCAGAGGCTTCACTTCTGGGTGCAGTGGGACACAAGCAGTGTCCCCAGCAGTCTGGCTCTGAACGACAGGCTAAGTTTGCCATCTAATGTTGCCCTGGTTTTTGCTAAAGCCTTCTGTTTTAATCTTGGAGTCAGAATTCTTTCTCACACAGTTTCATGTAAATAATAGCCAATGTTTACTTAACGGTATTTTCTGGTTTTCATTCCTTTTGTGATAAGAGAACTTTGATGAGCATCTTTTTTCTCCAGTGGGATTGAGGAGGAAGTGACATGTCCTCCAATCCCTTGTGGAGTTGGGACGTGTGTAAGATATGACATATGTAAATAAGGTTGCTCTTTTCCCTCCTTTCTGCTGAACCTGGCAGGTGTGAGAGCGTCTTTATTGTGTTTTCCCAGACACAATCTAACACATCGTGATGGCTCATTCACAGCATCCACATCCACAGCAGTGTGAATCTGTCCTTATGCACTGCTGCAGCTATCTCCAAATGCACTGAATTAGTGATTCCAGAGGACTTTTTCTTTTGTTGTGACATTGCTGCTTACTAAAATAAAATTTCTGCTCTGGGGGCTCACCTTGACACAATATTTCATGTTTTCATGCAACGCCTGATCCCTTCTCCAGCCGCTACTGATGTAACTCCTTTGCAGAGCTATAAGAGGAGCAGGGTTGGGATCACTTGTCACTGAACAGTCAGGTCATTTTCCATCCTTGGTGACCTCTGTTTCCTCAGCCATATGTATAAGGCACTCAGATCTCAGCCTCTACCTGCAAGCTCCTTGAAAATGGAACCACTGCAATGATACTCCCAAAGCAAACTTTACTTTGGTTTGGCACGAGGTACAAGGCAATTCAGCAGCTGGCTCTCTGTGAAAGTTCTCCTTCCCTTGTTATTTCCTTCCAAGAATATTAAAAAAAAAAAAAAAAAGAAGAAGAAGAAAAAAAAGAACATTCTCCACTTTTAAATTGCTGTTCACTCCCCAAAGTGAACAGCCCTTATAGCGAATGTATTTCCAGTGAACACCGTTCACAAAACATCAGTAAATTAAACATGATCAAGATGGCAGCAGTTACTCTGAAGGGATATATCATGACAGATGTAATATCCAAGAAAACACACTTTCTTCTGTCACTAATTCTATCTTAAACCCTTCTGAAGGGTACATGCGAGGCTCCTAATTTAATTGCTGTCCACTGAGGTGGAAACTGAAACAAAGCTAAACAATTTTTTTGACCAAATCTTTATCACCTAAATACTATTTCACTTATTACGGGATTCACAAAGGCGGAATTTCCATATGCTTACAAAGATATTAGAATTGCTGTTTTTTGCACAACAGCAGCTTTTCTCTGCAGGCAAGACAAGGAAAAAAGCTTCCTAACAGCAGCATATGCAACAAGTTGAAAATGTGACTTATTTTCCAATAAATAAATGCATGCAAATTACAACAGATGGGCCAAGAGCTTTCTCAGGAGGACCATGCATTGACATCTTTGGGCAGTAGCAGCAGCCTTTGAATTTTCACTTCAACTGCTGCTTAGAAAGGCCACTGTCAGGGAGGAAACACCTACTGTGCGCCTTCCCCTGCCTTCTGATCCCTTATTAGTTAACCCTGAAGTGCATATGTACACAGCCCTAATCCCCAGGCGGGGCTCTGGGCCGGGGGAAATCTGGAATTAATTGCGGGGTATTTTGGTTCCTAATGCAGCTGTTGCGAGTGTTTGGCTTGGCAGGGGAACAGAAAAGGCACTGCATACCAATTTCGTGAGCCACCGTAAAGGCTGCGTGGAGGCCGTCGTCTTCAATCACCGCGCAGCTGCGCTCGGGGGAGCAGATGGTCCCAACGTCTGCCATTCCCAGGGTATCACAGGAATGATGCCCACATAAATCCTGCCCGGGGAAGGGGAAAAAAAAAAAATTTGAAAAAAAAATCATTAAGTTTTTACACCCAGCGGTAACAACCGGTTAAAGTCGCCGTCGCCAACGGCAGGATCTGGATGAAAGCATCAGTGTGAGGTTCCAGCTGAAGATGTTAAAAGCACAGCAATCTGTGGTAAGGTCAGTGGGAGTATTTTCATGGACTTTAACAGGACCTGGATACGTTCTGCAGTTAATTGTTGTTAGTTAAATTTGTATTTCTGTGATGCTCACGCTTAAACTGAGGTAGGTACTTAAAAAATGCTGTGGAAGCATTTCCTCATTGACAATAAAACCAGAAAGTTGTCTTTATTTACACTGACAGAAAGCTTCAGCTTCCTGATCAGTCCTTGAACCAGAGATCACCTTGCTTTTCTGAAGCAAATCTTATACCTGCACTTAAAAGAAATGACATTGTTACATGTGAAACCTCATTTTGCACCTGTCAAGCAGTACAATTAATAGTGTGTCACCCAATATACCAAGTAGTTAGCAATTCTCAGAGACTGCTGAGAGTCAGTGATACGAGAGAGTGCAAAATCCCAGCAACTCAACCACTTCTCCCATATGTAGCTTTGGGGTGTCTCCAAAAACCATGCAGGTAGCATTAGGTTTTCTCTTTCAACTTTGGCCAGACAGTGTGTTTTTATCAGCAGCAGTAATTTTTCTGTGCTTCTGTTGGAGCAGAGGGAAGAATGTTAGTGTGAATGTGCATATATATACATTTTTTTGGATGAGAAGGAAAAGCAGGGGCCATGCTATTTGAAATACTTCAACATTTCACTGTGGTTGACTGAAATTGTCATTTTCAAGGCATGACAAATGTTATTATCAAAATGATCAAAGAGCACTTTTTTCCCTTCATTTTAAGGATTCTCTTCTTCCCTTCAGATCTCTTTCTCTAAGGACTTCCTTTTATGAAGCCTTTCCTAATTAATCCATCTGAATAAGAGACACCTTGTAGGAGACTTCAGAGCAGCAGTGTTCACTGATTATGACAGGTTAGGCAAACTTGGAAATGCACAGGATTCAAATCCCACTGAAGTCAAAGAAAACCACACCGAGTTCACAGATCCTGTGACAGAGCATCTCTTTACAAACACAAAAAAAAAAAAAAAAAGAAAAAAGGGGTGGGGTTTTTTTCTCAACAAAGAAAATTTTCAAGCTAAAATTACAAAGCAATATTACGTACTGGGAGGAGAAATTTCAGGCTCAGTTCTGGCTTCCAGCTGTCTGGGAACTCGGTAAATTCACTCTTGTTGCTACTTAATACTAAGCTTTAAATGCTGCACTACCAATGACCAAAACAGCCTAGCAAGAAGAGAAGGAATGTAGCTGAAAAGTATTGAATTTCCAAATTTTCACAGGTGTAATCCATGGTTTAAGGAAAACTTCCCTTGTGCAGCACTGCAGATAATAAGCAGACAATTTTCTCTCAAAGCCCCCAGATCCCCAGATTTTGCCTCTGGCTCTGCATGGGTTATGGGAAGCACGGGATGCATATTTCACACAGAATCACACAGAATCACCAGGTTGGAAGGGACCTTCAAGATCACCGAGTGCAACCCATGCCCTAACACCACCTCAGCTAAACCATGGCACTGAGTGCCACATCCAATCTTTTTTTTAACACATCCAGGGATGGTGAAGAATTTCTAGAATTTTGAAGCATTTAAAAAGAAATGCAAAATTCTTCCAGTTCTGTTTAGGCAAATAAACTTTGCATCATTTCCAGCAGACTGGGAGAGGCCTCAAGCGAGGTCATGTTATTCTAAAGTCAATTATCTGGGGCATATTCAACAAAGAAGACACCATCCTAAAGTCCTATTCCTTTTGTTTGGGTTCATAGCCAATTAACCCCTTACACTGACCTTGGTCCTTGTCACTCTCCACACCTCCCTGACAGGAGGGTGCAGCTGGGTGGGGTCGGGCTCTGCTCCCAGGGAACTATCAGTGGGACAAGGAGGCACAGTCTTAAGCTGGATGTTTAGGCTGGACATTAGGAAGAATTTCTTCCCAGAGGGGGTGATTAGATATTGGAAGGGACTGCCCAGGGAGGTTTGGAGTCCCCATCCCTGGAGGTGTCCAAGGAATGCCTGGATGTGGCACTCAGTGCCGTGGTCTAGCACGAGGTGGTGTTCAGTCATAGGCTGGACTCAATGATCTCAGAGGTCCTTTCCAACCTAACTGATCCTGTGATTCTGGGACAGAGCAATGTGACCTGAAATCCACACAAGCAGCTGAACTGAAATTCTTACACAAGTACTGAAAAGCACACAAATCAGACAGAAAGCAGCTTACTGGAGGAGGGCTAGACAGGTTGACAGTGCCAGTAATAGTATAAACTGCATAATTCAGGCTTTGTCTCTGCATGCAGACTCTATGTCACTCGGTTTTTTCTTGTATTTATGTGTCATTATTACGTAGATTCTGACATCAGTGCTGCTCCCAGTGTGGGCACAATGGTATCAGCACCCAGCTGCCTCATGCCAGTCAGGATTTACTCCCATTTGCACACAAGAAGCAGCCGTGCTGGGAATTTACACCAGCAGGCACAGCCAGACCTCACAGTGATTCACCAGATTTCATGACACAAAATATAACTAAAAGAGTATAATTTCTCTAAGCAGGCAATCTCACAAACTTCCACAGAGCTGAATCGGATGGGATGTGTGGAGTATGGAACATTAGAGCAGAGATGTTACTATAATCCCACCTCAGCATTTCAAAAGCTGGGCACAGGATTGCATTATCCTGTTTCCCCTGGATATCAGGGCTGTACCAGAGGCTGGTCCTAGGAACTCCCACAGCAGGAAAGATATGATTCTGCAAACTCCTGATATGTAAAATCACCTAGCTCCTCCAATTCCTCATGGACAGCTGGAAAACAGGTGTCCTCAGATGGTGTGGGACCAGCCACCCCTAGAAATGAGCAGAGTGACCACCCTGGGGTCAGAACAGTGGTGGCCAGTGCTACAGCAAAGCCCTGGTCCCTCAGTAGCCCCATGGCCACCTCCCTGTGGCCCCCCAGCAGTCGGTGTGGGAGCCCTGCAGCCGCTGCCAAATCCCCGCTGGGAAGCAGCAGAGGGGCTTGTAAAGGATTCTGGAAACAAGGACAGGAAATATTTTCTGGCACTAGCTCCTCTGTAAGAAGCTGTTACGGGATGTCTGTGGGTTGCCCATCTGCTGCTAGAGCAGGGCATGCCATGGCTGTGCTCTGAGCAGAGCATGGATTGAGCATCCTGGGTTTCCCTGCCAACTCCAGCCCTCCGTGACTGCCTGAGGATGCTCATTTGCAATTAAGGCTGATATGGTCAATACTCATTTAGGCAGATTACTGAAGGCACAGCTCCTCTATGTTGTCATTGTCTCACTCATTTTTTCCTTCTCCTGCCTCTGCATGATCTGAACTGGAATATTTCTATTCACAGTATATAGTATAAACAGAACTGCAGCCTATCAAGTGGCATCTCAGAGACAAATACTCTGAAAAGGTTGCTTTTGGGTCAATTCACCAATAGCAGCTTCCAAACAGCTTGATTTCAAGAGATGTTACTGAAAATCATGCCTGCTTACCCATCAAACACTGGCTATGGCTTATTCGTTACCAGAATCAAGAGTTACATTGTTTTTTGCTTTCCTGGGCAGTCCTGGAAAGCAGTCTACTACTTTCATGAAGTAAACTTTCTGGAAGTACAGTAAAAGGTTTTGTTTCCCTGGAAAATATTTTAATTTTTTGTTAAAAACAGGCTTCAACGTAATGATGCAATCCTAAAAAATCTGTGTGGGTAGCCTCAACTTTTCATACTCCAGCTTCAGCACGAGGAAAGAGGGGACTCATGATACATAAAATCAGTTTCCAATGATTATTTCACTCTGTTTCTTTTGCTTCTAATGGAAAATTAAGACTTTCTAATAGAAGAAACTCACTCAGCTAGTACACTCAATTGCCTTGAAACAGTGGCAGAAGCTTTAAAGAACATTTTTTAGTATTGCTAAAGAAGGAAAGCAGCCTGGCCCTTGATCTGCTTTACAGTAGTTTCAAAACAGAAGAATGACAAGGAAGGGCATTTGCTATACAGGAGGCAATAGATGTTAAGAGTTAAGCTTTGGCAAAGGAATGGCTTAGTAAAGCTAAGCTGTACATCACAAGTCTAGTAGTTAATTAGACAGCTCATTAGAGGCCAAGTTTTCTTGGCATTCTAAATCCATCAGGAGCAGCTGGCTGGCTGCCATCTATACGTGGCATTGTTGTGAAGGGAGATAACTGCCACCACGTCCTGGCTGGAGCAGGGAGATTATTTCACCTGCAACGTGTTCACTAGGTTTCAAAATAAGAATAAACTGTTTAGTGAAACCCGGTGTTAGGTCACAGCCCGCTGACCAGATCTTAAACAGGCTGTGAGCGCCAGTGTGGACAACTTGGTGGGATGTAAGGGCACAAGAACATGTCCTCAGGTCTTTTGAGTTATCCACCCCTCATAGGGCTTGCAGTTTGGGATCCCATGGGCCTCAAAGTGCCACAGTTTCAGAGTCTGGACCAACTGGGCATTTTGCTTATTGGGGTTGAGAAGTTTCAGGTTTCTCCACCTTTGCCCCTGAGGGAAGCTGAGCCTACAGAGTTTTGCAGGTCAGATGTATGAGAAACCCACAGGATCAGGCTTTGCACCAGGCCAAGCTGCACATCACCTTCTCGTAATGCACAGCTAAAACCTCTACAGCTCTGTTCACTTGTTCTTCTGGTCCCTTTACAGCAGCTCATCAGCTAAAGCCTTTTCCTGGTAAGAACACGATCCAGCTACAAATTCCTTCCAGGGATGAGGCCAGCTAGAAACATGTTTTTTAGGAGAGCACCGTATGGTCTACACCAGGCTACTGCCATGCACACAGGGAACTGTGGCTCCTCCTGGAGCAGCCCCTGTGCCCAAGGTTTCTCCAGCCCAGGCTGCAGCCGAAGTGCAGTCAGTGAAGGGACCCAGTTTTTGGTCCCTATTGCTCATCCTCCTTCTTTCCCACTGAACAGCCTGTGGTAAATTACAGAAACAGCCTCCTCTCCGTGCTTGAGGAATCCAGACCACCTTGCTCCAAGCCCTGCGCTCCACTCAGCGGCTTCAGGTCACGATTCCTCTCGTTCTCACCATATGAATTACTCACTACACAGTGACAGACCTTTGGTCAGAGAGGTGGAAAGTTTCCTTAACACCTGGAACAGCTTACGACCTCCTGGTTCAGGATCTCTCCTGGGAGGTGGGCGATACAGACCTGAAATCCCTCACGCAGAGGAAGGAATGACTTTCCAACTTCCTGCAGCAGCGTTCCCACCGCAGCCCTGGGCAGGGAGGGTGGAGTGAGGTGGTGTGAGGAACACACACATCCACCCTCCCTGGTGCTCCTCGGCAAAGTGGGTGAACTTTTATTGATGTCACAGCAACGTGGAATGGCACACGTGGAAAAAAAAGTAATGTTCACATGAACAGAAAGGATTCCGGGTGAGGAAAGACTCCCGTCAGACTCACTGGGTTACTGCTCTGTCCTCCCCTGGCCACATTTTCAGAGGGTGGCCAAAGCCTGGTTCTCTTCTGAGGAAAACCACAAGGGTAATACCTGCCATATCTACCAAAACACAACCCACATGTATTTCTCCAGTAATTTAGCTTAAAAATTGAGGTTGTTTGCTTTTGGGGTTCACGTGATAAAAATGGGCCCAAGGCTTGGGCAAATAAAAGACAGCAGAGTTATACAAACTACAGGTTATTTAAAAATATTGACAAAATGCACATAAAGCATCTGGAATCTGCACGGGGAGCAGAAGTTTCAGTTATGAAACTGGTGACCAAGTAAAGATGTGTGATTTAACCTGCCTAAGCCACAGTTCTTTTGTGGGAAAACTTCACCCCCATCTCTCTAGATCAGGGTGAATCAAACTTCTCCTCTATCAGTTATGCCCCACTTTATTTTCTCTAGGGACACTATTTAAATGTATTAGATGTGCAACAAAGTTAGTGAAAACACTATGAAACCGGCAGACACATCACACTACAAATTCTTCAGAGTAATAACAACAACCAGTGAAATCTATTCTATTGACCACTGGTACAGTGACTTGTTTTACTACGAGGGGATAATAACTGTTGGAAGATGATAATAGAGAAAAGAAGAGAGAAAAAAAAAAGAAGAAGAAGTAGAGCCAAAGAAAGCATGTGCTCCATGCAATGAAATTATTGTCTACAGAGCTGAGATAATACAAAGCTTGCTGTTAAATTTCAACAGCACTGCCAGATGGATGCTTAAACTGAATCAAACACACCAGCCCCATATAATTACTGTGTAGAAGAAGGCAGGAGAGTGGCCTTTGGCTCTAGCTTGAACTCTAGCTTGAGCCAGGCGTGATGGTACTATCAGAGATGATGCTAACAAGCGCTTAGGAAAGGATTTTTTCTTGCTCCTAATATCTGTATCTACTGTGAAAAACATCTATTTTAATCTTCAGATGATTCAGAACTGGGAGGAAAGGAAGAGAGCTGGATTTTGTCCAAATGCATTCAATAGTTCACTTGAAATTTAACTAAGGGCCACTAATGAAACAGAGTGGATGAATTCTAGAGGATAATAGCAGAGCAGGCTGGACCTCAGAAAAAGGAACAGTGTGAGTTCAGCTGCAGTTTGCAAGTCCCATCTAATCTGTTTTGCTACTGTGACAAATAATCTGGCAAGTGTTTTGTTGCACACATAAAAATCTGAAAATAATCTGCTTCCAGCTTCTGCAAACTGTTCAGAATAAGAAAGACTGAAACAGGCTAAACTCTAAATTTGCTGTTGACTTCACTGCCACTTAGAACAAGTGATCTAGTCTCCAGGGAAAGAGGGCTTTGCAAGCTCTTCCTCCTCCCCACCACGCAGCCACTTCCCTGTGGGGTGGAGGACTCATCTGGCCACCAGAATTGAATCCTTGCACCACCGTATTCCATGGAGGATGCTCTAGGATTCATGTCACCCACAGACTTACAGCTGCTGTCATGGACTCAGCCACAAAGGAGGCCAGCAGCAGGGGACCCACATACTCTTTAAGGTTCTCATGATCAAGCTGCCTTGAGGAAATTTAGAAATATCAGAAAATTACGTTTTCTAACTGTCAAGTCAGACCTCTGCCATGCTAGATCCTGCTCATCGTGGGTCAAAATGAGAGATGGGATCACTGGGAATCTCATTATCAGATTTAAATAATCACTGTGGAACCCAAGTAAATTCCTGCAATATTTAGTGACAGATAATTTCTGTGTCCACTGAAAGTTTTCACCATGGCCAGACATGTTCCTCTAGTGCTCCCTGCATTTACAGAGTAAACATAGGGACCTACTGTGGCTAATGGACCCTTGCCATCACTGATAAGCAACACAAAGCCTAAAACCAGCTTTAACATGTTGCCTGTATCACCCCAAACTGAATTCATGTTCATATTGATTTACTATGGTCTGCAGCATAATTGCTTTAAAGCCCTTATCCAATTAAATACAGATTATGACCAGAAGGAAGTGGCTGTTTTAACTCAGAATCAGTAAACTTCCTTCTAAATTTTTTTGCATGGGAATTGCTTCCTAGTATGAATGATGATGATGACCATAATTTGAACTTCTATAACATAATTTGAACCACTACTAATTTAATAATAAAGGAGAGCTGCCAATGCACTCTCAGGCTATCAATGGTTACTAATTTATCTTTAAAGAAGTAAAGACAACCAAAGAGGACAAAGCAACACTGCTGAATTCTGTCGGGATTCTTCCTTTATAAAGAACTTAAGCAAAGCCCTCTTTTGGTGTAAAAAAATGCCATCCAAGCAAATGTCACTCTGGAACAAAGATAATTATTATATTAGGGATTTGTATGGCACCAGCCATGCACAGTGCAGGCTCTATCTACACAAAACCAGTTCCATACAGCCGAGGCCATGCATTCAGCTGACAAACGATCTACAAATATTATTCTGTTGAGGAGAGAGACATGAAGCTCAAGGTGGCCTCAGTTAGTAAACAACGATGGAAAATGTACCTCACATGTTTGCCCAGTGCCTGAAACCCAAGGCACTTAGAAAGAGACATCTGGATGTTCAAAAATCAGCATGACGATATTCAGAGCCCATCAAAACACGCAGCCACGGCTCGGCGTCTTGTAGCTTAGCAACCAACTTCATCCATCCAAAACAGAGTTGTAAAAGTGGTGCTCTCCTGCCAATTGCTGCCACTCTCATTGAAAAGCTAAAGTGGAAAAAATCTCTCCTTTAGTTCAAAGTGGGGCTGTTTTCTCCAGGAAACATCTCCACTGCTTTTTCATCCTTTAACCCTTTTCGTGTTTACATTCCACGGGGAGCAAATAGATTCATGTTGACATTTCAAGGGTAAGCATATAAAAATCGTGTGGGCTCACACACACTCCCTGCAAAGAACATCATGAACACATGTAGCAAGAAACTCCAGTCTGGTTCTTAATTCAGTCAAACACTGCCAAACAATGTGCGTGTGCCCATAGCAAAGCATTAAAGCAGATTAAGTTGTCCTGAACTGCATCGAGGAGCTAATCCCAGAGTTAAAGCTGTTAAAATGTAAACCAAGAAAACACAAGCCTGTGCTCTTTTTCTCATGAAGCAGCCCTGAGTAGCAGTGCAAGCAACATTTGCATCTTAAGAATGGAAGGAGACCACAGGAACTGTGGTGTTTTGTTTATTCTAGGCACTACTTGCATCCCAGAGAAGTAATTCTATGCATTGCTCATGAGTCTTTGAAAGTGGATTACTGATTAGCAGCGCTCTCTCATTCTGGCAGGAGGGTGTCCATGCAAAGAACTACAGATAAGCACCTGTAAAGCAACTGCACTTTAAATTCACATCCTATCTCAATCCAAATTAACTTAATAATTGATGCCAAGGTTCACAGTTACCACCCCAAGCGTTTTTGAACTGTCATATAGCCCAGGGAAATAAGTGGGAATACCGGCAGTGAGAAACACTGTTCAGAGAGAAGTGATGGATTCTGGCCCAGGTTTACTAAGCCAATAGAAAATATGTTTATAGCAAAACCAAAAGCATTCTGACCCAGTCCATGTAGCCTGCTTTCATTCCTGTTATAGTGATAAAAAATGAAAACTTGCAAATTGCACTGATGGGCTTTAAACTGCTAATAAGAGCTCCTGTTGTACAAGTGATGCCTGACTGACACAGAACCTAATGTTTCAACTATTTACAGCTAGAAAAGCAAGCCAGGCGCTTTTTCCCCCCCTTCTGGAGCAACTCCTTCCACAAACCATCCAAAGCATCCTTTTTGGCAGGCTCCTGCGATGTAGCAAAGCCGGAGAACTCAAATGAACGGAAAGTCATGCAGTTATTTTTTTCGTACTTGGGGAAAGGGAAAAAAGAAAACACCAAACCCAAACCGCTGAAGGGATATTCTTACAGAAGAACTTCATTGCATAAACTCGGCCACATGTCTACCAGAGCAATGTCCCTTAACGACCTCTGGCAATGCAATTAATCAACAACCCAGCGCGGAGCAACAAGGCACAGCTCTGCACGGGCAACACCAGCCAGATCCAACCCACAGCTGATCAGGGCACCCACTTGGGGGACACGACAGGGACTGCAGCCCCTTGCCACCAGCCCAACTCGCTCAGCTTGTGCGGCTCTGTTTACCTGCGGTCTGCATTTACGTCCTACACTCGAACCACAAGTGCTGCCGGCTTCCAGTGCGGTGGAGCTATGCTTGCTGGAAATAGCGTCCCAGCGTGCTCCACAAGCAAGACGTCTGTACTCTTAAGGTGCTCTCCACCACTTTCACTAGCAGGTTTGTTTGGGGACTAATTTAGGTTAGGAAGTGCTATCAGCCCTTCCTGCCTGGACCACCTCTGCAGAGAGAGAGGAGCCAGGTGTTAAACATATCTCACTGGGACGGACAGGACAAAGTCATGTCTCGGGCAGAGGGACGTCAGGCTGAGTGCCACGATCCAAGTTCCCACCTCTCCACCTGGCTGGGGTCCCAGCACTGCACCCGTGTACCCAGAGCGGGGCTGACAGCACAGGGCAGGGGACACACACATCTCAACCCCTCTGCCATGGCGTGCGTGGGTGCTGGTCCCTGATGGAAGAGCTGGATCCATGAGTGGGGAGCCAACCCGTGGGCACAGCCCAGCAGAGTGGCTGGAGGTCCACCAGCCCGGCCACCCCACGCTCGAGGGACACCTCGTCGCTGTCACGGCCATGCCTATGGCCAGGGCCATGCCATGCCTACCTCGCGGGTGAAGAGGATGGCGGCATCGTAGTGCTCCTCGTGGTCGTCGTCGAGGCGGTTGTGCTGGTGCTGCCACTTGCAGAAGTTCTTGAGCGTGGTGGCGGCGTTCCTGTTGACCTCCAGCCCCTTCTCCTTGTCGCCCAGCGCCACCACCTTCACCACGGCCAGCCGCACGTGGTTCTCCAGGCTGGCGTGCGCGTAGAGCCGGGAGGCGATGGAGGCCAGGGTGAGCAGGTAGTGCTGCAGCCCCTTCCCGTACTTGCGCACCATGGAGGCGTCGGCCACCAGCAGCAGCTCCACCTGCCGGGCCCGGGACACGGAGCGCCGCCGTCGCCGCCGCCGCCCGTCCCCGCCCGCCGGCCCTGCGGGGTCTCGGGTCTCGCAGCTGGTGCGGGCCGGCACCGTCTCGAAGCTGAAGCTCTCCCTGCGGAAAACGTGAGGGGCGCGGGCCGGGCCCTCTCCGTAGATCCGNTCGCCTCGGCACGGGGCAGCGGGGTGGCGGCAGTAGTAATTACAGTAGTAATAATGATGGTAATAACGGGAGACGGCGTTGGAAGGAGCCGGCCGGCGGAGCGCGGCAGCGTAGTTAAGGGATGGGAAGAAAAGAGGAGATGCGGGGAAGAGGGGTGAAAAACAAAAAAGACCAAAAAAAAAAAAAAAAAAAAAAGGAAAAAAAACAAGGAGAAAA
>VYXC01002708.1:244527-272329 GCA_013397175.1 Platysteira castanea | reverse complement strand
GGGAGAGAGGGAAGCAGGAGAGAAGAGCCGGAGGGAGCCGGGGACGGCAGAGAGGGACCGGCAGGAGAAAGATGTTTGTGTGTGAAAGACACGAGGCTCGCCCCGGATCGCTGGGAGCCGCAGAGCCACGCGGGGCTGTGCTTACCTCGCGTCCTGCCGGGGCTGCGGCTCGCAGTGCTCGGGGAGGAGGAGGAGGAGGAGAGGTCCGTGCCTGGCTCCGGAGCCAGCGAGGGAGCGGCCGCGGCTCTGCCGGGCTGATGGAGCGGCCGGGGCGGGGGTCCCGCC
Source organism: Platysteira castanea (assembly GCA_013397175.1). Lineage (NCBI taxonomy): Eukaryota > Metazoa > Chordata > Aves > Passeriformes > Platysteira > Platysteira castanea. The sequence goes on along the minus strand of VYXC01002708.1, from coordinate 272,044 downwards.
GTGTCCCCGCTCGGCCCCGGCCCCTGCCCCTGCCCCTGCCCCGGGCAGCGCCGAACTTCCCGTCTTTGTGTGGGCAGCCGGTCTGCACCCAGCCTGTCATTAAGGGCCGGCAAGCTGTCATCCACTTGGGCGGACTGTGATTCCCCCGAGCCCCGGCAGCAGAGTGGGCGGGGAGGAGGTGATGCTGGCTCTGACCTTCGGGATGACTTCGGACCCTGAGATCATCCCCCCGCTGTCACACAGACCCACTAACCCCGTCCCCTCGTCTGCTACCCGCTGCCTGGGGCTCCGGCAGGGACACCGCCGAGGGCAGGTGACTGCAGTCACCTCTGCACCTGGACATTGCCGATGGAGCGAGGGGAGACGGCAAACAGCTCATTCCCTGCCGAGCTCACGGGCTGGAGGGGCTCTGGGAAGGTGAGAGCAACGGGACCCCTGAGGATCCCGACTGATTTCTCCCTGCTGAGGTCCAGACCCCACACCGAGAAACAAAAGTGCTTATTTATCCCTTGTTTCCTCTCCACGTCCCAAGACAGTGCCAGGAGCAGGTGCTGTCTGGCTGCAGGACTCCACAGGGATGCAGGTCTCCAACCTCATCCTCACCTGCAAGTAGCATCTCAGCCTGACCACTCTGTCTGGGACAAAATGATGTGCACACCTGTAATGCTTGGCACGGGCAGGATGAGGGATGGGATGCACAGACCTGCCCCTATAGCTTCCAGGGGCTGCTTTGTGAGTCACCACTTCTCTAAGGAACAGCTTAACTAAAGCCACAGAAGCTTCAAAAATTAATATTCCCATGTAAATGATTGCATTAACATAACCCTGAGGTTGTGCTTATGAAATAAGCACCAAAGTTTTGCAGGTGTTCATTCTTCTTTTTCCATTTTTCCGGAAATGGTGATACCTGCGAACTAAAGTTCATTTCTCAACCTCCTGGTGTTTCTTTTTCTGAATTTCAGTGTCCTATCATCACCAAAAATTCTTGACTGGAGTCAGTATGTTTTAAAATTAATAAGAGTTATATTTTAGGAAGGTCACGTTAACTTTTTTGGGCATCGGGCCAGGACTATTCAACATTTAGAAATTTAAACATTTTCTCAGTTACTTTAAACTTGTTATAAAGTTAAAACAGCAGAAGAAAAAATTAAAGGGAGAGAGAGAGAGAAGACATATTTTGATTGAAAAAAGAACCTGTAATTTTCTTGGATGGGTTTTACTTTTCCTTTGAGCCTAATGCATGTCTGCTCAGCACCAACAATATTTTTATTGACTTCACTGGGACCTGATCAAGCCCTGGACTCACAAATATGTCTGGGTCCAAACTCCCGGATACCCGTGGGAGAGGTGCTAGAGATGAGATCTGGGATAAGGAATGTATTTTGGATAACAACCTCAGCAAGTCTCATTAAAGAAGTGTTAGTTTGTCAATGAAAAGGCATATGGTGCACAAGAGGCCAGTGTAATGTTCTCCCAGGCTACAGCCTAATTCCAACTGTCCGGCCATATAACCTTGGAAAAACAGGAATGCTTAGAAAGGCTGGTGATAATTAAATGGTGTGTCCCACTGCTCATCTCTGGAGTTGTCTTTGATTTCCCAAATGACAGAAGAAGTTGGCTGGGCCGCCCTGTTTCGCCGAGCAAGGATCCAGGCTTTCCAGGAAGGTACAAATTAGTTTGTGCAAATTACCCCACAGATTAGGAAATCCGTGCTGTTTACATTTCAAAACTGCAATAACTCAGCACAGCCGTGCAATAATGGAAAGATGGGTCAGTCATGGCTCATGCAAGGAGAGGGAACATCTTTTAATCTGAGAGCCTGGAAGTGCAAGGATAAATCACTGGAATGAATCATCTCTTTCCTCACAGTTTTGCCCTCTTAGCCTCTTTTTACAGTTACAGCACTGCCTTTAAACAAGAAATCCTGTTAGCATGTCCCAAGTTGTGGATGACACTAAATCCTTGTCAAACAGTTCTGACCTGGAAATTTCAAGGCTGACCTTTCCCAACTGAGAGATAGAGAGCCACGAATCCTCAATTAGCTTTGAGGCACAACGCAAGTTTTGTACACTTTGGATCAAATTCAATCCGATGAAAGAAGACACAATCCTCTGGAGTCTCTGGGAGCTACAAGCTGCTGGCATTAAAGTTGTGTTCCACCCCCTGGGTTTGTCCATGAAACCCTTTAGGATCCTTCAAATAACAGCCTGGGTAGCAGGGGATTCCTGATCCTATTGTGTTTTAGCCACATAAAAAACTGCTCTGAGCATTATAAACACGCACATGAAGCAGCAGTTTGAGAGGTGTGGAGACACTGGCAAAGCTTTTAATGGTTTTATCCAGGTGTCCTTCCAATTTTTTATAAGAAGGTCCTGTTTTACATCACCTCTTTCAATTCTCAGGCACATTAGAGGGGGTAGAAAACCATGAATCCAAGGTCCCGTGTCTGCCCACAGCCCCCTGAGAGTAGTCAAGGCCTAGCAGGGATGTCCCACACACCACCACCTGTCTTTCACCATTAATTTAACTCTTCCTTCCTGGAAATTAAAATAATTCTGTTTAGCTTTCATTTTTCTGGTGTTAGGGCTGCCTGGCATTTCTATGGGGGTGCCCTACAGGGAAGGTGGCAATTACTGTGGGAAGTAACATTTGTTCTGTAAAATTATAAGAAGGCCAAATCAAACCCAAGGAATTTGTCCACCCAACATGTTCTAAATACCAACAAATCAGCATTTGATAGACTTGTGGTCAGCACAGGGCTATAGCTGGGCATGGACCCAGGTTTGAGTAAGATCCTGTTCAAAAATCTACCTGTGGGAACACAATTCTAAACATAGGACAGCTTTGTCCCTCCTGAAGGTCGAAAGCCTCTGTTCTTTGTAGGAAATTGTAATATGTTGATGATCAGAGGGATGGAGCAGCTCTGCTAATGAGGAAGGGCTGAGAAAACTGGGATTGTTCAGCCTGGAGAGAGAAGACTTTGGGGTGACCTAATGCAGCCTTCCAGTCCCGGAAGGGAACTTAGAGGAAAGATGGAGCAAGATTGTTTATAAGAGCCTGTAATGACAGGACAAGGGGGAGTGGCTTCAAATTGAGAGCATGTTTAGATTAGATATTAGGGAAAATCTTATACTCTGAGAATGGTGAGGAACTTGAGCAGGTTGCCCAGAGAAACTGGAGGTGCTTCATCCCTGGAAGTGTCCAGGGCCATGGTTTGTTGGCCTTGTCAGCAGTTTTAACAATGCAAATATTATGATTCCAATGCTCAAGTCTGCTCATTTTAAAGCTTTCCTTACAGTGATGCATTAAAACCACTGAAGAAGTTTATTTCCAAAGAGCTCATTATTAAATAAAATACTCATTGTAAGTAATTTTGCAAAGTAGTCTTACAGATTAATATTTTAGGCTAGTGTTCTGGATATCCCAGCATTTGGAATAAGTTATACAGCCTTTAACCCCCATCCTAGGATGACAACAGTCAATATTAAATCTTTTTTTGGGCCATGTGTCTTTCTGTGGCTTGGATGCTGTGAAAACCCACTCAGATGGAGATCTCCTGGCAGCTGTTTTGAGTGACTCTAACTTGCTTGTTGATATTAAAATGGGCTTGTGGTTGATAAATAAGACAGCACCACCATTACTAGTGCATCCTTCCTGCCAGTCTCGCTGGATGTGCTGGGAGCTGAGTGCTCCTGGAGACTGAGGTAACTTCTGCATCCTTCTCCTCTTGCCTGTGGCAAAGGCAGCTCGCTGTGGGCTGCACCTTCTCCCGTTTCCACAGCTGGCATTCCCTGCACACGCAGCTGGCATTTCCAAGGAGCCCAGGACAAAGTTTTTACAGGCTCTAAATTATTTATCTAAAGGTCAAGTAACATCTACCTCAGAAAAACAATCAGGAAGTATTTTCTCAAGGAAGACAGAGGCTGTTCCTCAGTTTCTTGGCTGCCATTAGCCACGGTGTACCTTTGTACCTCTCACAAGCCACCCCTGCATTTGGCCACCACCCTTAGCTGCTGTAACTGGCCAGGCTCTTCAGTTTAAACCAAATTATGAACTTAAAGCAGTCACATTTGGTGAGGAATGCAAGTGTTTTCGGTGTGAACACTGTGGCTTTAAGGCAAAATGTTTTACTTGCTTCTTTATGGCCAGTGATATCTTCAAGGGAGCAAAGGAGACGCCTGTGGCTTGGGGTTTGTGTTTTTGTAAGTGGCATGTGCAAGCAGTGGATCAAGAGTGTCACAGTTCCACTAGGCTGAAAATTTTACATTTGACACCAGCTTCAGTTTTCTGTCAGAGCTGAGGAGGCAGCCGTGAGGGGTGTGGAGTTAAGTGGGTTGGGCACTTTTAAAATACTGTATTGTTTTACTGTAACAACACGAGAATATTGTGAGTTTGTGGGTACTGTGTCAAATTAAAATGGGAAACCGTCTGAGGCCTGGCTAGAATTCGAATTGTTGAGGTATCAGCTCATGGTGGAGGAAAAGAGATTTCTGCAAGATTAATCATTTATAAAAATATATCGCGTAATAAAAGTACACCTCTTACAGGTATCCAGGGGAGGGGTGAGCTGACTGATAAAAGAAGCAGTGAGATTGTCCAGTTAAGAAGAAAAGGAGGGGTAAATGACAAATTTTATTTCTTACATTTTCAGGCATTAACCTGGAGAAGACACTGGAATGGGGTCCTCACCTTTCGACAGCTGCTGCAAGAAGTGGACTCACATAAGCCATAACACGAGTGAATAACTGTGACCATTGAACCCACCACGAATTTTGTTTAAAAACACATGTTGGGTGGAGGCAGTGCTCTGCAGGAAGTATCACATGTTAGTGGAGTAAGCCTCAGACCCTTCTCCTTTTTTATTTTCTGAACAGCAGCAAGATAATCAGAGGAAGGGTAAAATGTTAAACTTTCCTTGTTAAAAAATGACACTTGTTATAAAAATACATTTTAAGGGTGCAAGATACGCACTTGATGTATTCTACAGCTGTTCCTTCAGAGGAGTAGAAGGCCTGAAAAACTCTTGAGTGTAGTTTATATGAGGAGCAGCAGACGTTTAATTAATCTCAGTCCTAGAATTTTACAGCCAATATGTGGTCTCTGAACATCTCTGCTCTAGTTAGCAGAACATCTGTAGTAGAAAAACAGAGCTCAAATAAATCTGTGCTCTCTCGTACCCCTCCAAACCTTGCCACCTTTTGTCATTATTTCTTTAAATATTTTTCCAAAGATGTGTATGTTCAGCTTCTCCCTGTCCTTCCAGCCCTTCTTTTGCACATAGCCTGGATATTGATCCTATATTCTGAAATAGCTAGGTCTGAAATTCTGGGGCAATGATAATAAAAGAAATGCCTCATGTGTTCTTTTTCTTTTCTTTCTTTTCTTTTTCAGTCAAGTTCTCTCAGTTGCTGCAAATTGGGGTAGTTCCACGTGGGCAACTTGTTAGTGGCATAGCTTTATGAATTTACACATCTATAAATGATATTCCAGGACTGGAGGTGGAATATCTTTTTCCATGTCATCTGAGGCATAAACCAGAAAATGTACTTCCCTAGACTTCAAAGTCGAAACTGTAAGAGTGATTAAAGAGAAATTTAAAGCAAACATTGGCTTGCCAGATCTCACCTGGCATTAATACACACGCTCCACCACTTCAGAGATCAAGTTCTGGTTGCCGTGTGCACAGATTTTTCCATCTCGGTCCTGGTTGCCCTGAAACTGGGGGAGGAAGGCTTCACAGCTCCTGTGAGGAAGGAGGGAATGCTCTCAGGTGGCACCACTGCCTGGCCCAGAGCTTCTTCTGCCTTGTCCTCACCTCAAAGAGAAATCTTTGCCATGAAAGGGAAAGGTGGAGAACCTACAGCTTGCTCTCCCAACATTAATCCTGAAGTTGGATAATTTTGAGAGCTCTTGCTGTCTAAGAGGGCATGGAGGTGCTCCCAGGGTGCTTTTAGGGTGGGATCATGAACCTGCTTTTGGATTCTCCTGTTATCTCCTGAATGTGCTTTGGTTTGTACCAGTGAGGAGTCACGGAGGATTCCTTTGGGATGAAACTAAACCAGAAGTATCTTCCCATGGGCACACAGGGCACAGGGAAAGACAGAGCTACACCAAATAAATCCACCTAGAGATGGATGCCACATCCTGAGCCAACTGTTCACGTCCAGATCTCCCATCCAGCTGCACTCCTTCCTAGAGCAGCCAGTCCTGCTACTTTTGAGGAACATCAGGAGACAAACAGGCTGCAGTGTCAGCTGAGCCTTTTCAACCTTCCTTTTCAAAGGTGTAATCACTGTGCAGGCTGAGATGTTGCATCTGTAAGACAGGGATGCAGCTTTTGGGATATATTTTCCTGTCCTTAGCAGTGGAAAGCATCCATGTAATGATTAGCACAGACATGTTAATGATCAGCACATACATTTTAATGTTTAGCACATATCTTGCAGTGCACTCACTTCCCTCAGAAGGGCTGGGAGGTCCATGTGACATTTAAATGCTATTTTAGTCTTATTTTAAGGGTTGAAACGGGTCTCAAATGATGCATTAGGCTCAGGCTGGCCTTGGGTGTAAGGGTGCGATTCACCCCGAAAGAAGAGCCCAAACACAAGTCTCATCACAGCTGCAATATTCATTTCTGGAAGGCACCCAGCAGGTCTTATCCAAGCCACTACAGACAGGCAGTTTGAGTTTTTCCAGTTCCTAATGATTACACAGTATCCTGGAGTCACTTGGACAACTTCCACCGAGAGTGAAACTCTTTGTATTTAATATCCCCCGAAAATAAAAGTGGTATAAGAGAAGGGCCTCAGTCTTTTTCTTCTTTTATTGCTGCTGTTGAAAAGGTTTAGCCCACAGGGATTGGAGCACTGGGCAAAAATACAAAATATGCAGTACATCCTGTTACACCAAAGCAGGCAGATCCTCTCCCGTAACAACCAGACCGGTACAATGGGAGACTTTGTCTGGTTTTCCTGACCATACAGCCTGCATGGGCTGTCATTAGGGTTTCCATTTCAGGAAGTTAAATGGTGGAAATTGATAAATATCACGACTCCTTTTTCACCATTGTTCCGGGAGGGTGTGTGTTTGAAAGGGATGGGGGAGCTCTATTACCTGATACTGCAGTGGAAGTATTCCTGCAACTGGAAATTATTTCCCTCCTTACTGGACACCCAGAGTATCATCAAATATGAGACTTGGAAATCTTCAGCAGCCATGATACAAAGAAATTTGTAAAGAAATAAATAAACGCAGTGTTTAGCAGATATAATATACGAGCAGAGCACAGAACAGCTCGATCTTGAGTTGATGTGAACAACTGGTCCTTTCAAAATCCATCTATCCTGACCTTCAGCAGGAGAAAAACCAGAGCAGTTCCACTAGACAGAAACACTCTTCCACTCTACATCATGCTACAAAATCTCTTGTGGCCTGGAATGGATTTGCAAAACAGTATCAAAACACCCCAGCCCACCTTTCAGGGCATTGGAACAGGGCAAGAAAATTCCCAACCAACCCAAACTTTTGCTCTCCCGTGTTGTCTGAGTGGCAGAGATTTCGTCATAGCCTCAGGGCTGTTTCCCAAATCAGCTACTCTCTCCCAGAACCCTTCTGCTTCTCTGCTGTCTTGCCTGCAATATTTTCAGGTTTTTTTTCTCCCAAGGGAACATTTTGCAATGTTCATGTCATGGTCTAGATCATAACCACACCAGGCAACCTTATTTCCTTCCTGATGTTTACTGGGGTTTATGTGCTCCAATATGAACTGACAAATGTGTGTACTCAGGCCCTTGCCAGCGAACAGCACGACTTTCCATGGTTCATAAAAACTCACCCATCCCCAGTGCAGCAGAACCATTCTCCTCTGCTCAGAGCAGGAGTTCACCACTTCCAAACACAGAAACCATATGGTGACATGTTTTAAGAGAAAACATAACCAAGCAATGTCCCACCCATGACCTTTCCCAACGAAAACCTCCCCTTTCCGTGCTGGAACTCCATCCAGTACAGGCACCTGGTATCCCACAAGGTGCCAGCTGCTGCTGTGTGAGGAAGATGAGTGTTGGCACTGTGTTGGTGCCATGTGCTCACACCCCAAACACTCAGCTTCACCCGCTTGACTCATTAAAATCTGGTATTTTCAGGGAAGAAATGAGAGCTTTTATAAAGGTATTCCAATGCTTATTAACCTTAAAAAGTGGCAACTCCTAATCTGGATCCCTTTAGCTGCAGTGCCCAGACATCACACCTTATTAAACATTTTCCTGCCAGTCTGAAGAGTCTGCTGCTTCTTTTTCCTAGTTAGTCAAATTATAGATAATAGCTCGTCACTCTGGCACTTTCCTTGTGAGGCTTAAGCACAGTAAGGACCTTGTGCATATGCAAACAACAGTTTTTCAGTATTTCAGTCCATGTCTTGGCCTCCTTCAGCTAATCAAGAATATCTCTAAGCTGTGGATATTGCTGCTGGACAAAGCTATGCTGCAGCTTGACTCTGGTGGGCAGAGACCACACCAGGAGCTCATTACCAAGTTAATCAGAGGGCTGGAGCAGCTCTCCTGGGAGGAAAGGCTGGGAGAGTTGGGATTGTTGAGCCTGGAGAAGAGAAGCTTTGGGGCGACCTCATTGTGGCCTTCCAGGGCCTGAAGGGAACCTACAAGACAGATGGAGAGAGACTCTTTACAAGGGCCTGGAGTGCCAGGACTAGGGGGAGTGGGTTCAAACTAACAGTGAGTAGGTTTAGATTGGATATTATATTCCCTGTGAGGGTGGTGAGGCCCTGGCACAGGGTGCCCAGAGAAGCTGTGGCTGCCCCATCCCTGGAAGTGTCCAAGAGCAACCTGGGATAGTGGAAGATGTCCCTATCCACAACAGTGGGGTTGGAACTGGATGATCTTTAAGGTCCCTTCCAACCAAGGTCATTTTACGACTTCGTGATTCTCTGTCTATTTGCAGGCCACTGATACAATTATTAAACGCTGTTGTGCTAAGAATTGTGTATTTTGGTATAGAGCTGGAAAGTCTTGCTTGCTATTCTCTCTTTACCATCACATGTTGAGGTCTCTCAGTTTGCAATCCAGTCAACGTTTGCTGCATATTTTCTACGCTTCAGCAAATCCACATGAACAACAGCGAGCAACCACAGTGTAATGGGGATGAATAATAGTTATGGTTGTACAGTCACTTCCTCCCCGTCCCCTGTGTGCTGCAGCCTTTGCCTTCCAGGCCCAGGGCTGCTGTGCAGGACGTGGCTGTTGGGGTCCCTCAGAGTGAAGTCAGGCTTCCTGAGTGCCACTGACAAAGACATGACCTCACCCCAGCCCTGTTTTGGCTGCTGGGACACGTTTCTACTTATAGGGCTTAGGTGGTAGCACCTCCCTCCTGCACTTCACAGAGATGTAAAATCCCCCTGTCCTTTCCTGTGTGCATCTTCTGAAGAGCTCATTTTGGTAAACTCTAATTGCAGGGGTTTTTTGTCTTACATAAAACAGTCTGTCTGCAGTTTTGTGTAGATGAGGTCAGACCAATTTTGTAGTGAAGGGCATTATAGCAGTCTCACTTTCTCACTCCCCCATCAGTGGGATCAGGGAGAGAATTGGAAGGATAAAAGCTGGAAAATTCATGGGTTGAGATAAAGACAGTTCAATAGGGAAAGCAGAGACCATGCCCACAGGCAAAGCAAAACAAGGAATGAATTCCCTTTTTCCCATGGGCAGGTGCTCAGCGTCCCCAGGAGAGCAGGGATCCCCATCCCACACAACAGTGACTTGGGAGTGCAAACCCCATCACTCCAAATGTCCCCTCTTCCTCCTTCTTCCCCCCACTTTACATCCTGAGCAGGATGTCACAGGGTCTGGGGTATCCCTTTGGTCAGTGGGGGTCACCCTGGCTGTGTCCTGGCTGTGTCACCCTGTCCTGGCTGTGTCCCCCTGCACCCCCAATCTCCTCCCCAGGAGCACGAAAAGCAGGAAAGGCCCTGGCTCTGAGTAAGCCCTGCTCAGCAACAACAAAAACATCTTTGCATTATCAACCCTGTGCTCAGCACAACCCCAGAACTCAGCCCCACACCAGCCACTGGAAAGAAAGTTAACTCCACCCCTGATGGAACCAGCACAAGGAGAAAAACTTTTGGTGGCTGAGGAAAATCTGCGAGTCCTTGACAAAAAGCCTCACTGCACGTCACTGTGCACAAGCTGTACTTGTCCTTGGAAGCAAACGCTGAGTGAGGCACAGTATTTTATTGGTTTTGGTTTGGTTTTGGTGGGTTTTTTGACCTGTGTGTTCATTTACAGCGATATGGAGTAGTCCNAGCCCTGTTTTGGCTGCTGGGACACGTTTCTACTTATAGGGCTTAGGTGGTAGCACCTCCCTCCTGCACTTCACAGAGATGTAAAATCCCCCTGTCCTTTCCTGTGTGCATCTTCTGAAGAGCTCATTTTGGTAAACTCTAATTGCAGGGGTTTTTTGTCTTACGTAAAACAGTCTGTCTGCAGTTTTGTGTAGATGAGGTCAGACCAATTTTGTAGTGAAGGGCATTATAGCAGTCTCACTTTCTCACTCCCCCATCAGTGGGATCAGGGAGAGAATTGGAAGGATAAAAGCTGGAAAATTCATGGGTTGAGATAAAGACAGTTCAATAGGGAAAGCAGAGACCATGCCCACAGGCAAAGCAAAACAAGGAATGAATTCCCTTTTTCCCATGGGCAGGTGCTCAGCATCCCCAGGAGAGCAGGGATCCCCATCCCACACAACAGTGACTTGGGAGTGCAAACCCCATCACTCCAAATGTCCCCTCTTCCTCCTTCTTCCCCCCACTTTACATCCTGAGCAGGATGTCACAGGGTCTGGGGTATCCCTTTGGTCAGTGGGGGTCACCCTGGCTGTGTCCTGGCTGTGTCACCCTGTCCTGGCTGTGTCCCCCTGCACCCCCAATCTCCTCCCCAGGAGCACGAAAAGCAGGAAAGGCCTTGGCTCTGAGTGAGCCCTGCTCAGCAACAACAAAAACATCTTTGCATTATCAACCCTGTGCTCAGCACAACCCCAGAACTCAGCCCCACACCAGCCACTGGAAAGAAAGTTAACTCCACCCCTGATGGAACCAGCACAAGGAGAAAAACTTTTGGTGGCTGAGGAAAATCTGCAAGTCCTTGACAAAAGGCCTCACTGCACGTCACTGTGCACAAGCTGTACTTGTCCTTGGAAGCAAACGCTGAGTGAGGCACAGTATTTTATTGGTTTTGGTTTGGTTTTGGTGGGTTTTTTGACCTGTGTGTTCATTTACAGCGATATGGAGTAGTCCCCATTCTAAGTAGCCAAGGAATGCTGCAAGAATGCGGCACTCAGGCACATATGGAAATGAATGACTGCAGGAGATGCAAGGCCCATCAGACTGTCTGCTGTCTGCAGGGTCACCCCCGTGGCCCTCTCTCCTCCCTCATTTGCCTAACCCTGTTTAACAAGCACCTGGAATGGTTCAGCTGTGATGTTCCTGCTGTTCCTGCTCTGCAGGCCCCCAGGACTCCCTCACATACCTCTCTTGACACAGTGACTCGCATGGGGCAGCGGCAGAATTCCAAAACAAAGCCAGCAGATGCTGTGGGTCCATGAAAGCCACATGAAGTTGGAGCTCTGATGGTTTTCATTATGTTGTGGTGTGAGTGCCCGGCGTTCACATGGCCTGATGGATTTTAGCAAGCTCTGCCCTTAGTTTGAGTTTCAGGCTCTTTCTGCAGATTGGAGGGCACTCTGTGTGCATGTAAGGAGGGGGGTTTTATTTTATTTTTTAATGTTGGCAAGCAAAACACTCTTTTTCTCCAGCCTCTTTACTTGCACTTTGCTGTGCTACCAGGAAAACCCTGGGAGAGCTATTGGTCAATATCTCTTAGAGTAAAAGTTAGTAATGTTTCCCAGTAGTAAATGTTGTGGGAAAGACATGAATTCCTTTCAAGTTCTGAATTAGATTCTTTCTTTCCCTTCAAACCATCGCTCAGATCTGAGGAATTCCGAAAAGAAGGGTTTTTGTACTGAGCCCAGAACTCTCTGTATTGTTAGTGGGACTGTCAAGGTGCTGTTTTAACAAGGTGTGATTCAGAGCTCAGCCACCCACACGGCAACTGCAACCACAAGAGGCAAAGCTTCAGAGCATCCTATCTGAGAATCCATCTAGAGGACATTTCAGACAGACCTGAGGCTCCTCTGCTCGTGCTTGGAACTGCCTGGACACGAGCCAGCTCTAATTTAGAAGTCCTGCAGACATGTTAGCTCAGTTCTGTGTTTGAGCTAATATCAAAGCGCTTGCAATCATCTGCCTTGAGACGATGCCTTGTAGGTAAAGCTCAGTCCTCAGGTGATCCGGGGTTTTGTTACCTCTGTGGATGTCGGAGGAATTTCGCCTCAGAATTAAAAGCACTCAGGGGAGGAGGTGTTTTTCTGCTTTCTGTTATGCCATAACCATTGCTGTGGCCCAGCAGGTTTTTCTCCAGAGCCTACAGCTGGTTTCAGGGAGCCTCTTTGGACCCTGTTGAACACGAAGCAGGTTTTTAACAACCTCCACCAGCCTTCTCTGCCTTGCTTTGCACCCACTCAGGCCTGGCCAAAATCCAGCCCTCAGCCAAACCCTGCAGGACTCTTTTCCTAGTGCACATACTTTGCAGATAAAAAAATAACTTGAATCAGAAGAAAACCAGGCAGAAACCCCCTGCCTGCAGTCACGTGTCACACCCAAAGCAATATCAAGGGTTCTTGGCTCTCCGTCTCAGCAGACAACAAGTTTGCACCTGAATCATTTGGAAGCAAAATCTTTTCAGGAAAAAGGCATCTGGCCCAAAATGTAGCATGGATTCCTTTGTTTAGTTTAGCTGAATCCCATGGTTTTGCATTTTCATCCCTCAATCCTCCCTACCGGAGGAACAAATCTCCGGTAATTTGAACACGTGTATGCTCTGCACTGACTCCCTGCTCTGGTAACTTGTTCCATATTCTCAGCACCATTTGCATTAAACACTTCTGCCACGTTTCCCCTGCGCTCCAAGTGCAGAGAAACAGATGGGCAAACAAAGCAAGGAACGGCCCTGCCCCGCTGCACCTGAGTTTTGGTTTGAAATCTATGCAAACTTGGGGACTAATTAGGTCATTTTAAAATAAGGGAAATTCCTGCAAAAAGGTTTTTTTCCCCGACTTCTTCAAACAAAATGAAACGTGAAACCACTCCAGATTACAGCATGTAAATTGATGTGGAGATAAGATAGGCTTTGTTTTGTTTGAGACTCAGAAAGATACTTTAGGTAAAGCTCCTCGTTGTTGGCAGCCTACTTTCTATGCTGAAATATGATTTGAAGTCATCATTTACTATCTTTTTTCGCAACGCTTTGATGGGAGTAGGAGGAAGGTGGTAGTGGGAAGTCTTTCCATGGGAGGTTTGCTGAATAGTTATGAAAACGTTATTGCATTTAAAGCCCTGTGCAGGACAACCTCTCTTCTTGTTGATTTTCTGAAAAATCAGACCCATGGTTGACCGTGTCTTTCTCAACATGTTGATAACGCCTCTATCTTTGAAAAAAACACTTAAAAATGAAATCAGAAAGAATGAACCCTCTCTTCTGTTAAAGAATGCTCTCCCAAAGGCTGTTAGGCAGTGTTTTAATCTGAAACAACTGGTATTTTCCTGACTCAGGCAGCAGTGCTTAATGATTGTTAACAGTATTTAGTGACTGTGAATGTTCAACCTGTATTTGCTTTGCTTTCCGTTTTATCTCTGACTCCCTTCACTAAAGGCTGAAAAGCTCCTGAAAAGCTGGGAAATAGTTTTGCAAAATCTTTGCTAAAAGGCTGGGAGATCTTTGTGATGTTGAGTGCATTTGTTTCGCTATGCCTTTTCCAGCTTTTCTGCCTCCAGGAGCAAGAATGAGATGGAAACTGCTGATTGTTGGAAAGCCCGACACCAGTTGCTGAAAAATAACTTCACAAAATAAATAATTTGCCTTCAGCTTAATGTCTACCATTGTGAATTTTTGTTTGCTTGTTTGTTTTTCTGGGGTTTTTTTACTTTTTTTTTTGTTTTGTTGTTTTTTTTTTTTTTTTTTTTTGTGTTTTTTTTTTTTTTTTTTTTTGTGTTTTTTTTTTTTTTTTTTTTTGTGTTTTTTTTTTTTTTTTTTTTTGTGTTTTTTTTTTTTTTTTTTTTTGTGTTTTTTTTTTTTTTTTTTTTTAAGGGCTGGAACATTTTCTTGCCTTCTAGCATGACAACAATAAAATTTCGTCAGTTAAAAATAAATACAGATGTGGTACCTGAAAAGGTTCATTGCTGCTTAGATAAATTTAAAAGACTGAAACTCTTGATGAGAGTTTTTCTGGAAACCGGACAAGTCTCCAAGCTGAAGTCACACAACGAAGTGGTCTTGAAATGTCCAGTGCTTCTCGTCTGTACATAAATTCAGGCGTTCTGTTCTTTTGGATTGGTTTTTGGGTTTATTCGGGATGAGTTGGATATGGCAGATCCTTATCCAAATGCCACAAGCATCCAAACTTGCAGGGAGCTGGAGCACCTACAAATGACCTACAGGTCTTGGGAAATGGCAGCAAAACCATCCCCACAGGTTCCCACACCTGCATTCCAGAGAAGTGCCTGAGGCCGTCCTGGAAATCCTAAATGCCGTTCAAAGTCACTGACAAATGGCTGTGGAGTTTCGTGAAGCCCCCACATAATTTAGGAATAGGTTTAGTAATCCCCTGAAACGGCATGCTTTGGAAAATCCCAGCAATGTGGATTTGCCATTACAAATGAGAGACAACTGTGGAAAACCTGTGAAAAGGAGAGTGGGTTTTGTTGTCCTGGAAGATCTCAGCTATCACATTTTATCTTCTCCTGCATCTCTGCCTCAATTTGTTCTGAAATCTTGGAACAAAAGAACACTTTGGTGCCCAAGCCATTCAAGAAGAGTTCTCTTACCGATGAAATGACATGTCTGAAAGCATCTTGAACTTGTTAATATTATTGCTGTGATACTGAAAAGGTTCTCTTTCATGCATTTGATATTAGGGCAGTGCTGACAGATCTGCAGCCTCACCCAATAACAGTGCTTCAAGAAGTAAGATTTTACTAACCATTAATCCTACATGACACAAGTTTATTTTTGTCATTCTGTTTGCCTAAACAAAAGCAAACTTGCCTGATTTTTCCTTTACTCCTGTTAGTTGTACAAACATTTACTGACTCACCTAACCCAGGGTTTCCACTCAGTTTTTACCCAGCTGAATGAGGTCATTTAAATGGTCGTTTACAATTAAAGAGAATTCTCACATACATCAAAACTTAAGTTTTACTTTTGGTGGAAGGAAGGGTAATTTGCTACAATTAGTCTTGAGCTAGGCTTTATTTTACAACGCACTAAATGTTGCTACCCATCAACTCCAGCCAATTAAAATGGCATCGGTGTATGATCAGCCTGTCCACAGCCTCACCCTGCTGCTTTTCTTCGGGGGAAAAGGATGAGTAAAACGTCTCCGAAGGGGTTTTTATCCAGGCTGACACTGCAAAATGAGCACCGTGAGGGTTTTGGTTGTTTTGCTGGAGGCGTGGAGTTGTATCCAGGTTCCCAAATAATGGAAAAATGCAATCTCCTCAGTCAAAAGATGCACAGGGTGTAGCGGTCTTTGAACCACGAGCAGCCAGGGAAGTGGAGGAACAGGAGGAAAGAGTGAGGGAGGCACCCACTCTGCAGGCCTGAGAGGCCAAGAGCACAAGGGACCTCATTTTTCAAGGATTCTTTGCTCTTCTTCCCTCGTTTCAGTTTTGGTTTAAAGAAATAGAAGGTATAATACCATTAGTCCCACCTTTCTTAGAAGGAAACCAGCACTAAATCTTGCTTCCCTCTAGCCTCTGCTTTATATTTTGGTGATGTGAAGAATGGGATCTGAATGCCCGTGGGCCCACTATGTATTCTGATCTCCTTTCCTATTTTTCCTCTACATTTTTAGTTTAAATGCAGCCCTGATTGTCTGTTTCTAAGGCCTTGATTAATGGGAGCAGCCCACATCCTCAGCAAAGCCTCTGTGACATTTTCCAAGGCTACCCCAGGTAGGATATTCCCTGAACTGCAGTGGAGTCAGCCAGCTGCCCTTGGTGGTTTGGAGCTCAGACCCAAGGTGTGCAGTGGAATGTGCAGGAGAGATCTGGATCAAATTCCTCTTCAGTGTCTGTTTTATAGAGCAAGGAACTGGTTTTCGGGGCTTCCCAGCCCAGGTCTCAGTGCTTAGCCATATCATCAGCCAAAAAGGGGAGAGTTACGAAGAGCCTCTGACTGCTGTTTGCAAAAGAAATGCCTTTCTCAGGCCTCTGCACTGGGAGCATCTGTTCTTATTTATGCAGTTTTTCATATGCAAGAGGATACCATACATCTTCATTCTGGAGAGATTATTCCTGATCGAAGGAAAAAAAACAAACCAAAACCAACCCAAACCAACCAAACCTACAAAAAAACAACATTTGAAAGGAAAATAAAAATCTCACACCTTGGAAATGTCTCCAAAGAGGTGAGATTGGCTCCTGGGTGAGATGTTTTCACTCAGGCTGGCCCTGCTTCAGCAAAGCACTCAAGTACATCCATAAGCCCTGTTCACTCCAGTGGGAAGCCTGGATTTTGACTGGATTTTGTGGAACAGCTGCCAAACAAACTTGCAGTGCATCCTCCCCCTCGATGGTACAGGGAGGAACCTGATTAAAGCTGTTGTGAGAAACCACTGGAGAAAGCCAAGTGCTCTGCACAACAACAACAACTTTTATGGATCCCATAAAACTCAGGAACACTCCTCTTAGCCAGCCACCTTTTTCTGCCTGCTATTTACAGAAAATGAACCCTGCTATTCACACATCTAAAGCCAAAGAGCACTCTTGCAATAAGTCCCAGCATTTAAAATACTCCATGAAGGAAACATCAGTGCTCTCCCCACTTGTGCAGCTACAGAAAACTCCTCTCTCCTTTGGGGCCAGAAAAGAGTGATCCATGGTGATGGAGAGAGGAGAATTTATCCTGATGATTCAGGGAGCTCTGTAAGCAATCTAGGTCCCTAATAATCTAGGTTCAGTGGGAAATGAGCAATTGAACTGTGTGCCAGTGGGATCCTGGGCTGCAGGAGGAAGAGTGTGGCCAGCAGGCTGAGGGAGATGATCCTCCCCTCCTCTCTGGGCAATGCTGTGTCCAGTTCTGGCTCCTCAGTTCAAGAAAGACAAGGAATTACTGGGGCAGGTCCAGCTGAGGTCAGTGGAGGTGCTGAAGGGCCTGGAGCATCTCCCTTACGAGGAAAGGCTGAGGGAGCTGGGGCTGTTCAGCCTCGAGAGGAGACAACCAAGAGATCAGACTCTTTCCAGTGGTGCCCAGAGACAGGGCAAGGGGCAGCAGGCACAAACAGAAACACGGAAAGTTTCATCTGAATAGGAGGAAGATCTTCCTTACTGTGAGGGTGACAGAGCACTTGGAACAGGCTGCCCAGAGAGGTTGGAGTCTGCTCCTCTGGATATATTCCAAAGCTGCCTGAATCCTGTGTAACCTGCTCTGGGTGAACCTGCTTTAGCAGGGGAGTTGGGCTGGGGGTGATCTCACCCCAGCATTCTGGGAGTCTGTGAATCACTGCCAGTGTTAAAGCTGGGCTGCTCTTCGGGCAGATGTGTGATTTCCAAACTGGCACTGTGGAGACAAACATGGCTTTGGTAGGGAGAGACACAGGATGGTGGAGAGAAAAAAGGATGAAGTAGGGAAGTGTCGTTGTGTCCCACGGCAGCTGGGAGGAGAAGAGAGAGAGACAGACAGGATTCCAGCAGCACGATTGATCTATTTAATTAATTAACAGCTCTTTTATAGGATAATTTTCTCCTGGTTTAATTGGTTAATTCCTTAACCACCCCTCTGGGGTGATTGGTCAATTATATTCAAAATATAATCTCTAACTGTGCTAAAAACAATATGCAGGTGTCCATAGTTTACAGAAACTGTACAGATAACTTCCGTGAGAGAGAGGAATCTCTCATGGGATAGAAAAGAAGTAAGAAAAGTTCTTGCAAGCAGCAAATCTGTATCCACAGGGAAACCCCGTTCTGGAATGCCACCCACTTAATCCACAATTATGACCTGTATAATTCTATTTATTCATGTGCAGAGTAACTCAGCTCTGTTTCAATGCTCCTCTCCTGGTTGTCTTGTTCCTTGTCCTGACAGATTCCAAAATCAGACCCTAGAGGAAATGAATTTGGTTTATTCCTGTGAAGAAGGGTTGCTCAAGCAGGATATCTGTTTATTAAAGCACTGTCTGGCAATTCTCATAGGGTATCTATAACTTGTAAACCTTTAATACAAAAGGTATTAATATGTATATTTATATTAATAACTGTTTCAAATCCATATATTTTATTACATGGTCTACACATTTCAGAATCAGACCTTCTGATGAAAAGATAGTATTGTTTGCAGACAAAAGAGCAAAGTATTCCTTATGTTCAAATGACCTAAAGAGAGATTCTATATTAATTTCTCTCATATGGGGAAAACATATTTTATATATTTTTTCTAAACTGAGAGGAGAACCTTAAAAAAAAATTGTTCCATTTAATTGAGAGGCATAAAACTGAGCCTTGGAGAGGTGTGAAGTCATCATCTGGTCCATGTTGCTGTTGAGGACTGGCTTGTAGTGAGAAACAATGAAAGAAAAACTTTGTCTGGTGTAAATTAACTGTATTAATATAAAATACACTTTAACTAGTTGGTTCTTACATTTTTAGGAGAAAAGGACAGCTCTGTCACCAGATGGTTGATAAAGAATGTCATCAGCATGTGATTTGTTTGAATATCTTTTATTTTTTAATGTTTTCCCATTTCTGAACCAAGGATAATTCCTGTTGACTGGTTATCCCAGTGAAGAAGTCTCAGAGTGGGCAGGCAATTGTATTTTCATTTCTGTTTGATTGCTTCTCCTTATTCTATTAAAAAAGTTAGACTCCCTCACACAGCAATGTTATCAGCTCTTCTAAGCAGATAATTTATGAGCCAGCCCAGATTACATGTGGGATGAAATAACCATAAATCTGTAGTATCTAATAACATGGCTTTGTTGAAGAAAAAGTAATTTGGAATTAGTAACCCCAAGCACAAATTTGTCTCTGATACCAATAAACCCCTTTTCCCTAGGAAGAGCTAATTCTGTGGCAATCAGCTTCTCTTCTGAGCCTGGAAAGAAAAACAGAGTCTCACTTCCACTAAAGTGAATACTGAAACAGGATTTTCACCTTCCCACCAGAGCTGATCCAGACTCTGGAATAAATTAAACTCTAAAAATTTTAACTGGGGAGGGCTTGCAGTGTCTGAGGCTGCTTGAAACAACAGATTCTTGGCACCAGACATTTCTTGAGATGCTCTTTCCATTGTAAAAAGGATTAATAATAACCAAACATGGCTAGTTAATTTCTCCAGAGTCCTTCAAGGGAGGAAACAGTGTGTAGATGAGGTAGAACCCCTCGCTACTCTCAGCATTCAAAACCCTGCTGGGTATTCATAGCCTTTGAAATGTCTGCTTTTAATTATGCACATTGCCTTTCTGCCAGGGAGCAGGTGGAACAGCTCTCAGCTCGACTGGGAGCTCACATAAACTCCTCTCAGCAAAGCCTCTTCAAGAGCATTCTCCTTCAGGGCTGCCCGTGTCGGGCTGAGGCTTCAGGTATGCACAGGAGAACTTTCTCCTTCCAGTTAATTGTACAAGAGGTAATTGGGAATTCAGCAGAACCTGCATTTCCCCTCTGCCTCTGCTATCTGCCCAGCAGGCAGCTCTGTGGCTGTGCTGTGCTTTGGTGAAAAAAACCTCTCTCTGTGTATCCAGCCTGGCATGGAATCATAAATTCATAGAATATCTCGAGTTGGAAGGGACCCATCACAGAGTTCAACTCCCCGCTCCTCACAGGACTGCCTAAAACTAAACCATATGACTATCAAAAAATAAAAAATTACAGGAATGTTAACTGGGAATGTCCTTCAGAAAATGTCACGCTAGTTTTCTTTTTATAGCCACATCTCACAAGGTGTCATATATCCAAGGTATACACACCTGTGTGCTTTGGGATTGTTCAGCCTGGAGAAGGGAAGCTTTGGGGTGACTTAATTTTGAGGTGGCCTTCCAGTGCCTGAAGGAGCTACAAGGGAGATGGAGAGAGACAATTGACAAGGAACGGAGTGACAGGATGAGAGGGAATGGCTTCGAACTGAAAGACTGGGTTTAGACGGGATATTGGGAAGAAATTCCTCCCTGTGAGGGTGGTGAGGCCCTGGCACAGGGTGCCCAGAGTTCTTGGATTCCCCATCCCTGGAAGTGTTTGAAGCCAGGATGGACGGGTGTGCTGGTAAAGGCACAATAGAGGACAGTCTCACACTTGCTAGGTTCATCAGAAAGAGGGAAAAGGAGACTTTATTTACATTTATCATACTTTATAGGGTTCTCAATTCCACCAGGGGTTGGAGGACATGTCACTTCCTCCTCAATCCCACTGGAGAAAAAGGATGCTCATCAAACTTTCTCTTATCACAAAAGGAATGAAAAACAGAAAAGATGGTTAAATAAACATTGGCTATTGTTTACATGTAAGTGTGTGAAAATCTCTGACTCCAAGGCTAAAACAGAAGGCTTAGCAAAAAACAGGACAACAGACAGGGCTTGGAGCAACCTGGGATAGTGGAAGGTGTCCCTGCCCATGGCACAGGCTTGGAACTGGAGGATCTCGAAGGTCCCTTCCAACCCAAACCACTCTGTGATTCCATGACAGAAACTCCAACAGTGCATTAAGCTTGTCCAAGCACCCAGCAGTCACTCTTATCTCTCCCCTATCTTTTTGTCACTCTTTATTCCAAAGTCCTGGAGAGCTAACACAGACCTGCCATTTGTTCTTATTCCTGCTTGACTTAAATTGAATCTGTCAGGGAAACTTTTTCCCCTTTTATGGCAATTTTTTTCCAGGTTTCCCCTGCGTTGTTTATGGACGGAATGAACGCAGCTGTACATGCAGGCATGACTGAAAGTCAGGCATCCAAGCTCCCTGCCTCGTTAGGAGTCTGCATGTGCCAAAGGGCTCTGGTGCACAAGCTGGTTGTTGACAGACATAAGGAGGTGGAGGTTTGAAAATTCTTGCAGATATTGTTACGCTGTACCAGTGTCAACAATCAGGAGAAATCCTACAGACCCAAGGTCTGCTCCTCGAAAATGATTCACAGAAACTTCACAGAAACGTCGGTAAAGTTTGGTTAAAGAAGACACAGCTTTTTATGGGCTGAAAGAATATTGTATTTTTAAAGTTCTGATTTGAGAAACAGCCCTAAATGTGTGTAATTGGTTTTTTGAATAAGTGTAAATGTAGATAAAACTACAATCAAAAAAAAAGGAAAACAATCCAATAGCCCCAGCCTGCCCTAAGCCTCTCATCCCCTTTGGTTTCATCTACAATTCTTGGGGATAGGAGAGGAGAGATTGAGAAAAGAGGACAGCCACAGCTTAAAAAACTCTTAATATTTGGCCTGACAATGAAAAATACAGGCTACTGCCACTCAGTAGCTGGATTTTGCTAAGCAAATTATAATCACAGATCCTACTTTTCTTCCCTTGGCTTCACTGTCAGGAGGTTCTCCAGTTCAAGGCTTTGGTTTTACAAGCAATGCAGGGACAGCTCTCAAGGGCAGGGCTATAAAAGTAGCAGATACTCCACACCACAGACTCCTTTCTCATTTGAGAAGAAACTTTCTCCAGAAGAGACAAGATTTGTGGTGCTATGATGTAATAATTAAGGAGAATGCAAACAGGAACTTATTATCTGTGTAATATAAGCAGAACAGCAAAATTAAGTGGAGGGAGGACTAGTAAAAGTAAGAGTGAAGGAGAGCATTTTTTCAACAAGGCTGCTGAAAAAAACCCTGAAATAACACCAGTTCTTAACTTCAGTATCCTGAGGTTATTCCATTTCTCTGACAAACCCTTAAAAAGGCAGTTTCTTACACAGGTATTAGCGTTTCTTAGATCCAGTGACCAGCTCCTCACAGCTACTGCACAGAGATGTCACTGTCAGTTTTCATTAGCTGGAGATGCAGGCAAAAAAATCAAAGCAGGGCTTAAGTGGGGTTTAAGATGGGTCTAAGCTCCTTGCAAAGCCTGAGGAACAGCTGGCATGCAATGTAAGCACTGTTCATCCAGCATGGAACAGCCCTGGGTGCTCTCCCCTTACAGGAACTCCCTCCTGAAGAGCCTCTTAATCCCTGCTGGGGCTCTGAGCACCAGCAACAGCACGAGAACCACAAAAAACATCACTGAAACATGCACTGGACTGTGAAAATACCCACGTGGGGCAGTGAGACTTTGCAAATAGTAAAAAAACACACCCCAAAATGTGGGCTGGGATAGGAGGAGTGATCCTAATGCTCTTAAAGGCTCTGTCTTCAGCACTGTGATGGAATTTGGTGTGTCCCTAAGACTCCTCCCAAAGCATGTCCCAGTGCCATGTTTTCCTACATGTCCCCATCTCATGCTTTTAATAAGTAGAGGAAATAGGTTCTCTGACGTGCAAGACCCAGTTGAAAGTAACTATTTACACTTGAAACAGCCTTCAACCCACTAATTTCTCCCACCTCTCACTCTCTTATACAGAAATTGTGGCGTGTTAAGAATAACCTAAGAAAAACTCAGGCCACAAAGAGTGATAAAATATCTGCTGCTTTCCTTTAATACTATTCTGGTCCTACCAAAGTGCAGCTTAAAATACTTTTTTTTTTTTTTTTGTTCCCTTCTCTTGGTTTAAGTCAGAAGTGTAATGGCATTTGAGCTCTTTTTTCAAAGACTTGTAATTGCCCAGATGATAAAGCTGGACGCTGTGGCAGAAGGCTTTATGGAAGGAATGTGTTTCACTTCTCACCTGTCTTTCCCAAAATGTGCTGGCAGCCAAGGATGATATTTGAGACCCTTTCAAAAGAATGCTTCTCTTCTCTAATAAAAGGAAGCTTTATTCGGATACTCTTTTTTAATTCCAAGGTCCAAAAGAGGCCACGCTCTCAACACCCTCAGAAGCTCAGCTGGATTGAAATGGAAATGTTGGAGCCAGCACATGTGTTGCTACTTCTTTTGGCTCAATAACTTAAAAAGAAAAATAAAAAAATCATTATTAAATCTGCTAAAGGGCTCAAAATTGCCTGGTCCTCGGTGACCTGAAACTCCTGGAAGGCAATGAAGTGGAGTGCTCAGCCCCTTTTGGGGTTCTCCACATGGACCCTGCCAAGCTCATGACTTCCTGACCTCTGCTGAAGCAGCAGTCCCTGCAAAGCCATGACACTGCTTGAGGTTCTGGGAGAGTGCTGGAATCCAGCCCTTTATGGATGAACATCACAAATATCCCAATATTTCAAGTAACTCCTGACATCTGCGGACAGGAGAACCTCTCAGCGTTGCAGCACTGGGCAGGAACAAGCACAGAAATACTAAATAGAGGTAACACAAGCACAGAAATAATAAATCTTTAAATTTAAATGCAAGCAGACATTGTGTTTGTCTTGCTCAGCTTTACCCTCCAAATTTCCAGTCACTGCAGTGGCTTGCACACAAATCTGTTGCCCTTGCAAGAGGTTGTTCAAGACCAAAGAAGAACTCCTGATATTTAATCTGACTTGGAAATTACCTCCCTAAGCTTTTTTGGGGAGAAAAAATGTCACAAAATCATCCCATGTAGTCACCAATGTGTCTAAGATAACATTTACACAGGTCACTGAGAAATGTCTCAAGATTTACCAGTGCATCTCTTTGTTTTTGGTTTCCCACACCTCCACCCCTTCAGAAAGTTGTGAGTTTTCACAGAAAACACCCAAACCCTGTGAACATGTGCTTGCCTTCTAAAAAAATAACAACAACAACAACAACAAATTCTTAAAAACCCCAAATGCTTTCAGCTGCAAACTCATTTTTGCATGGTTTCCACAGATTACAGCTGTCTGTGTTTTCCTTATGGCTGCCAGCATCTCACATTTATTTCTTTTTTTTTCTTCTTTTTTTTTTTTCTGCCTAGAAACCCAGCCTAGTTTTAGGCCAAATAAAACCCCTCTGTCACCCACAATGTACATGTAGGGACTGAGAACTCCTTCTCTTACAGAGCCAAACTAATGTAAAGTAGCCAGAAAGCATCAAACATGTAAAAAGAAAAAACATTAAAACATATTTGCAGAATTGGCCAAACAATTTCTTCTCTGCTGGGGAGTTTAAGCTCTCAATTTAAACCTTTTAATAACAATGACATGATCACTGTTATGAAAGCCCCATTATTTTTATTTTAAGCTTGCTACTGAGCAGTTATTACCCTATAAAGCACTTTCATAACTAAAATCCTTGTTGAGGGGTGCATTTTCCTGTGCATTATCTGGGTCTCCTTTCACTGCCTTCAATTCACCACCACATTTTCTCGAGGCAGTTGTGCTGCCCCAGGCACCCCATGACTGAGGGAGCCTTTGCTCTGCTCTGTGCCTTCCAGAGGAGCCTGAGATTTGAATAATTTCTCTGCCTGCACCTCCCTGCTTTTGGAAGTCTTTCCTCTCACCATCCCGTCCAGCTCCAAATGTTCTTGTCTTCCTATTCCTTCTTTTTCTCCTGTGGATTTCTTTGCAGTTACCAAAGAATTAAAAATAAAATGTCACTGTAGACCTCGCTGTGATGGAGAGTGGCCAACATCAGCCACTGTCCCAGTGAAACAAGGTCATGCTCCTTCTTCCAGAGTAGTGGATCCCCAAAAAAACACCTAAACCTGGACAATAAAACAACTGGAACTACATGCACATCGCTGGTTTAATCCAAACACCAATTAAGGACATTAAAAATGAAAAAAAACCCCAAACCTTTAGGAGTAGCTTCACCTCTGTGCCACTCCAAATGCTTTGGGGTAGCTGGGACATCTCTGCAGGGTTGGCAGCACCAGCAAAGGTCCTTTGGGAAATTTGCGTCCTTTTGGATCAGCAGGGAGAGGCCAGGTGGGATCCCCAGGGCATCTCAGATGTCCCCAAACACCCGTGTTTTGGCACCTGAAGGGCAGCACTCCCGTTCCAGAGGGCGTTTCCTGATTAACCTGACACTGATGCCACTCCTGATAGAGCTCCGGAGATAAGGACCAGTTTTTCAACTTCACGGGCTGTAAAGAACTACTCTGAAAAGTGAAAACATCTCACCAGGTTTTTAAATATATAAAGCAACCTCACTTCTTCTTGGAAATCGTTATACTTTATAAAAATCGAATCACAATCTTGTTCTAATTTCTTGGCTTTGTTTCTAATGTATTAAGACATTCTTGCTGTGTTTTGCAGCTTTTCTACCATTATAAATGCTTGGAAACCCTTCTTTGGTTACTGTTGGTGTTCCAGGACATGCCTGGTTTTAGGAGATACAAGTTCAAAAAAGAAAAATCACAAAGTTTACGATATGAACATTCAAAAAACCCCACAAATCTTTGCAACCCTGGAGGTGTCCTGATTAAACCTGACTCTGTACAGCTCAAGACTTAGATGAGAAGAACTGGATGGTAGAACATGATTTTCAGGAAAGTTTGCATTTGTTATGGAGATTTTGTTAAAACTTTATTCCAGGTTTTATTGTCTATAAGTGAAATGCAAGTGAATGAAGGTTGGAGTGAAAACAGGTCTAGTGAAGCATCACTTCTGGTCCTGATTTGATTATTTCAAGAGGGTGCAGAGCAATTTGCAGCAGTCCTGGGTTGGCAGCATCCACTTTTGGTTTGTGTTCCCTGCCTCTGTAGCAGAAGTATGGAGGGTACTTATGAACCTGGAAAGTCAGAAAAACATAAACTTTTAAGAACATTTTTAGAAGCCGAAAGACTTTTTTTTTCTTTCAGTGAAGAAAAATGAAGAACAGGCTTTATGGGAACTGCCAAGGAGGCCCAGAGAACCCCCTCACTTCACAACTCCTGCCTTGCTGCCAGCGCTTGTATCAAGAAATCTTTTTATCAGACAGGTGGCCCTGACAAAGAAGAGGCACTTGATGGTAATCTAATCTCTGAGAGTGTTTTCGGTTTCAGGGAAGATGAGAATTATTTTAAAAACCTCTCTCAGTGAGAAAATTAAGGAAGGACCAAAAAAATCTGTTTAAAACTAATCATAAACCAAACTAAATAATGAGCATAAAATGCTGTGTGAAGCTGCACTGCAAACAATGCTTACTGTTTAAAAAATAACTTCCATTAAAAGGAATTTCTCAAATTACCAACCTGCCTAACTCCAAGACAAATAAAATTATCAAGGTTGCCTTGCTTTTGAGTGAAGCATTGTCAGCTTTTTTTATTGCAAAAATTACTTTAAATTTGGCTTGTGCTGCTGTCCATGAATGGCTGGGGAACAGGGTGGGCTGGGAAAGGAGTAGTTCTTGCAACCCCTGAATCACATTTACAATCAAAATAGTTAAATTATATCTGCATGGCCTTATTCTTTATATATTTTTCACTTCAGCATAGACAGAGCCTTAAGAGTATGGCTCTAACATCTAAAACAATTATTAAAGCAAGTTATTTTAAAGCTCTCTTACACTTTTGCCACCTTGCTACTGCCTCCCTCAGTTATTTGACACACGCTTGATATAAAACAGTTATAAAGAGAAGAAAAATATTACACAAATTGGCTCTAGCAGACAAGCTCAACTCTGCTCCCACATAATTGTGAAAACAGGGATTTTCTGTTGGCTGGGAGCAGCCTCAGCACTGATGTATGGCTTTGCCCTGATTTTCCTTTAGTTATGCTCAGAACAGATATTTTGTTTCAATCAGGTACCAAATTCATCTGTTTCTCAAAGGCTGAAGCTTTAGGCTTTCCACATGTAACAAAACCAGCCTCTAGCTCTGACTCAGGCGTATGTTCCAAGCAGAAATCCGGGAGGATGGCAGCTCGGTTAAAGTGGAAAACCTGGAAAACCCTGGGAGCGTGATTTAGCTGTCTCAATTTCCTTCTTTCCCCTGCAAGTTTCATTTTTTACAGCTGCCTTCATCCCAAATTCAGGTTCAGGTGCCCAGCAGAGCCCGTGGTGAGGCAGCTCTGGTCACCCATCCCAGCTCCCTCCTGTGCAGGGGAACTGTTGCCCTGGTTTTTGCTAAGCCTTCTGTTTTTACCCTTGGAGTCAGAAATTCTTTCTCACAGTTTCATGTAAATAATAGCCAATGTTTACTTAACGGTATTTTCTGTTTTTCATTCCTTTTGTAATAAAAAACTTTGATGAGCACCTTTTTTCTCCAGTGGGATTGAGAAGGAAGTGACATGTCCTCCAATCCCTTGTGGAGTTGAGAAAGGTATAAGACGTGATATATGTAAATAATAAAAGTCATTCCCCTCCTTTCTGCTGAACCTGGCAGGTGTGAGAGCGTCTTTGTTGTGTCTTCCCAGACACAGGGAACCACCTGGGGCACAGCTCCAGGGTGGCTGCAGCACTTTCCTGGGAAAGGTCCTGCTTCCTTCCCAGCTTCTCAGGAGACAAT
>VYXC01002708.1:212462-244377 GCA_013397175.1 Platysteira castanea | reverse complement strand
TGGGTATTATTTACATGAAACTGTGTGAGAAAGAATTTGACTCCAAGGTTAAAAACAGAAGGCTTTAGCAAAAACCAGGGCAACACCCGACAGAGCCCGTGGTGAGGCAGCTCTGGTCACCCATCCCAGCTCCCTCCTGTGCAGGGGAACCACCTGGGGCACAGCTCCAGGGTGGCTGCAGCACTTTCCTGGGAAAGGTCCTGCTTCCTTCCCAGCTTCTCAGGAGACAATACCCAGCTTCTCGGGCAGGAACAGCCCTGGCATCTTCTGAGGAAGCAAAATCCTCTGGGACGGTGTAATTCACCCCCGAGCACCTGCAAATTATTATTGTTCATGGCGAGAAGATATTTTTTGGGGTTTTTTGGTTTTTTTATAATATTTGGTGACTTTCTGGCAGGTGCATTTGAGGGAAACACGTGTTATTAGTCATTAAAGGACATAACTTTAGTGGTGGACCTGGCAGTGAGACATTTTTGATTGAACTTGATGTTAGAGGTTTTTTCCGACCTTAATGACCCTGGTGCTTTGTGATTCTTTATCCTCCTGCCTCTCCAGGTCTGTGGGATTTGATTTGGGTGGAAATCCTGACCTGCTCTGGCACTGCCAAGGGTGGACATGCCCCCTCACACAGCCCCTGGAAGGCTCTGCTGCTGCCCTGCTGGAAATTTCCAGGGAGCTGGAAGTGAGGCAAGAGGATTTAGTGTGTTTATTCAGCTTCAAAATGTATCTTACCGTTAAAAAATAAATTAAATACTCAAAAGTTGAATTATTCTTTAGCAAATGAGAACATAACATTGCAGCAGCAGTGTCTCAGATGAGTTCACTGGGTCTTGAATCATTGAAACCCACCTGCCCCAAGCCCCTTTTGCCATCTTTTTAAAGTATGAAAATTTTGCTATTTTTTTAGAGTATTTTCCTTTTTCCTGACTGTCTCAGGGAAACAAAAATGGGAAAACTTTGCAATTTTAGACTTTGCCTTCAAGGTCTCTCATTTATAATTCTATTCTTACTCCAGAACCTACAAGCTCTTTTCTATTCAATTGCACTCTTTAAAGAAATTATTGGAGACCCTTCTCCAGATCCTAAAGCAGCAAGAGAAGAAATGGTTGTTTTAAAAAAAAAGAGTCAAACAAAGAATCAAACTAAAGATAACCTAAAAATATTTTCCCTGTTAGCTAGAGCAAACTCGCACACCTCCCTTAAGAATATATCCTTTGATTTTGAAATAATGCTTCCTCTTTAAATAAAATTACCTTCTAGCATGCTCAGAAAATTCAAGATCATTTACATCTTGTTTTACATCGTCTTTTAATGCTGTAAGATGAGAAGAAAATAGTGTCTGCTACACAGAGGACTATGTGAGAGCCTCTGCATTTGTTCTCCTACAACAGTCACTGTAAAATGATCCCTCTGCTCATGGCTGGGAAGTTCCGAAAGCCCAATTTTCCTCCTCCTCAAGGCTTCCCGCACTGTACATTTACTACAAAATCCAACTTGCAGTGATATTGCTTTGTAAAAGGGCAAGGAAAGGATTTGGAGTAGGTTTTAAGTGAATTGCTTTGGCCTGCTGTAGTTTGTTGGAAGGCTCCTCTCGTTATCCCGGGTTTTATCACAGCTATTAACATTTATCAGTGGGTACTCGATGTGAAGGTTGCTCCTGTATAATGAGCAGGATGAAAGGCCCGTTTGTGTCTCTGCTATCGAGCACTCTGGAGATCTCTTGCAAACTAATTACCTTGATGAGAGCAGCTTGCAAACACAAAGCACTCCAAAAACCCAGGCTCATATTTCTCAATTTGTATGAAAATGCACTCAAACCTCTGCCTTAAATGAACTCTGCTTTAATTTACACCTAAATATACACCAAGAATAACTTCTCCAGCTCCAGTGCTGCTTTGTTCAGTCCTAGGGATCTTCCCAAACAGATGTAATTGGGAGGTTCAGGGCTTCATTTGTTACCTCAACATCAACACGCTCCTGAGTCATCACTGTTAAAGCCCTAAAATTACACACAACTAAGGTTCCTTTTCCTTCTCATCCTGATCCCCTGCTGCTGTGATCTGATGGATTCTGATCTAAAGGAAGAGCAGTTTTAGACCAGAAATGTCGTGGTGGCATTGAGCCAAGGCCCTTCTGATGCAAGGCAAAATGCACAATGAAAAGCTGACATTTGTTGCTCCTTGAAGTAAGTCCAAAGCAATTTAACACAAGGCTGTGAGCATAAATCATGATAAAGTAACATCGTTGATTTAAAAATCCCTATATCAAATCAAAGCTCGTAGTCTTTCAGGAATCCTGGATTTACAAAACAAACTGGAAAGGAAATAAATCTGAAAGTGTTCCAGGGCAGGTTGGACGGGGCTCTGAGCATCCTGATCTAGTGAAAGGTGTCCCTTGGCAGCGGGTTGCAAAGTGGATCTTTAAGGTCCCTTCCAACCCCAATCTTTCTGTGATTCTGTGATCCTATGGAAAGTTTCCTCTCCCAGTGATTTTCCCTCCAGAGACATGGTTTTCTCCCTCAGGTGTTGCATCTCTCCTCTAAATCTTGAACTCCCTGTAGGAGAAACTGCAAAACAATACAGCAGCAGAGTAAAGGGAAAACATTTTGAAGACCAAGATGCCAATTGTGTAGCAAAGAGGACGGGGAAAGGTCCATGAGCAAAGGAATGGTGTTGATGTGAAATAGCAGGGTCACTGTCTGAACTGTGTGATGGCACTGACTCCAAAAGTGGTGGGTTCTTCAAACAGTAGAAAACGATTTGATTTAAAGTCCAGATACTGGTAGTACCATCAAGCTGCCATTTAGTCCCTTTAGAGGAGGACAAGAACATGGCTTTTGTACAGCAGTATAAAAACATCACCCCTTGTGCAGGAGTACAGGATAATGGCAACAGGAGAGTTCCCATGGCTGGCAAAGGGAGAATCCGTGGGAGCAGGACAGGAAGGAACAGCTGAGAGCACTTCCTGGCATTCCGTGAGAGCTTAAACAGATCAGGGAGGGAAGGGGAAGGCAGTGGAGGGCCTGAGCAGCCAGGTTTGACAGGCAGAGCGAGCAGCTCGGAAGATGATTTTGGCAGAAAGAGCTTGTGCACTCATGCAGTCAAGAGGAGGGAGAGCTGTGGTGGGGAGAGATGCAGGAAGAGAGAGAAAAACTGTTTAGCCAGGGGAACATGGCCTTGGAAATAGTTTGAGAGCAGAGCTGGATGTATGGGGTGATGGAGAAAGCAGTCACAGATGGTATTTTTTTCTAATTCAGTAGGATGGAAGGGCAGTAATATTTCTAACAGTGATAAAGAGGTAGGAACACAAAGTGGGTTAGAACCTTGGCCATGGTATGTCCAGGATAAACTCCTCAGGAGTAACAGTCAGGAATACACTGACAGGAAACAGTGAAGGGAGGCAGCTAAAAATTAATTTAAAAATAAAAATTCAAGGTTTGTCTTTTCTTCTGTCCACATTTGCTTCAATTCCATGCAGATAAGCAAGGAGTCTATTTGTCCATATTAGATCACAAAACCACAATGTTCTCCCTCGTTAACCTCAGAAAAGGGGGAGAAAGCCAGAGTGAACAGCTTTGTGACAAAGGTACCTCTGCTGTTGCCCTTGAATCAACAGGATCATTATACCTGTCCAGTGTATCCTGCACTGCACATTTTCACTTTTTTTGCTCAGCTGGGCAGGATTTTATTAATTTTCACATTTTCATGCTTTCACAGTTCAGGTCTGCGAGACCCACACCATGCTCCAGCATAAGAATTTCCTTCTAACCATCAACCAAGAGCACACATGGCACTTCACACAGCGTGTGTCAAAGCGAGTCAGAACTCATTACACATTAAAGGCTGGCCAGATACTGTTTTCTTTAGGCACTCAGTTACAGGCAGGTGTCTGGCCCCTCATCAGTTCTAGGTGGTCTTTTCCTCTTGAGTTGTTTTCCTTTTCTTGGTGGTGACTCAAGTGCTTTCTTCACTTTTGAAATCTGTAAAACTCCCCACGATCATTTCATATTCTCTCTGGTTACATGTGCAAAAGTTTCCAAGGAACAGTCAGGACTTGGTAAGTAATTTTTCTTTCTTCTTCTGCTAGGTGCAGTTTTGTTCCAAATTCCTAGTGGTGGTTAGCGATCTCAAAAGAAATGGAATTACAGATGCAGGAGTGTGGATGGCAGGACAGGCCATTTTCCACTGACGAGTTCAGAGGACACTGAATTCTGTCTGCTGCTGGAAGACCCCAGAAATGGAACAGCGTGAGGACTCCTGCTTTGTTTATCCTCTAATTTTGGGACTTGAAATTTAACTCCTCTCTCTGTCTCTTCCTCTCCACAGAAAAGCTGAGAAGGCACCACGTGTTCGGATTTAGCTGCTTTTGGATGTAATGGCACAAAATTCACATTGACTCTGGGATCTCTGCCAGGGTACATGCTGACAGAAGACAGCACAGACCTTGGGCTGATAATGAACCTCTCTTCAGTCATCAATATTTCACATTAAATAATCATAGAGTGAGGTCAAGAACTGCAGAGGGTAGAGAGACGTAGAGGGAAAAGATCAGAAAACGCTCGTGAGACTACGTGAGTAGGATCCTTTGGTGTGAGGATAAATTAATTTAAAATGAATTTTTTGCCTGTACCAATGTCCTAGAGATAAGCTGCCATCTTTGGGAAAACACTGCTCCTCAGGAAACAGCCACCTGCTTGCGGTGGAGCCACATCACCCCTGAATAAAAAGCACAAACACTTGCTCCAGCACCCACTTTTCTTTTTGAGCAGTGTTACAGAAGCAAGCTTTGCCCAATCTTTGTGCAGCCGTGCCTTGCAGGAATGGTGGCATGAGCTTGAATGTGCCAAGATCCTGGGATCCTCATGCTCTGGAATTGCAGAGCTCACCCCTCCAAGGCTCCCTCGGTGCACCAAGGGAGAGAGCAGGGAGGGAGCAGAGGGAGAAGGGTCTGGCTGTGTCAGGGGGTTCCAGATGGCAGGCAGGCAGGCAGGCAGGCTGGGGCATGGACAAACCAGGCTGCCTGACACCCAGAAGTGCAGCACGAGTGGCTGCTGCATGTGCACGGTGTGCCCAGAATCCATCAGCTTTGTCATGCGTGTGCAGGCCATCTGTGAGGCCAGTGCTCGGCAGCCCCAGCGAGCTGGGATGGAAAGAGGAGGGCCCCTGCGGAGCACAGCNGGAGCAGGTCGTGCAGTGCCTGCTCCAGACACTGAGAGATAAGAAATAATAAACAACCTGAACGCAAACTCGCAGGCGTCTCCGACTTTCCTTGGCTCTGGCATGGGACTTTCTAAGATCAAGAAACAGCCATAAAACATCTTAAAAACCAGCAGAGACCATAGGCAGCAGCTCCCTCCCGAGCTGGGCTGAAAGGGCTCTGCCCCTCTGGATTCCACGCTGCCAGCATTTAAAGGCTTTTCCCAGGGACAGCATGGCCATGAGGAGGTTGTAGGCAGCTGTGGAAGGAGATGGATGTTGAATTGTGCCCACAAAACGCATCTGTTCTGAAAAGCGGGCAGTGGCACGGGCCAACAGCTCATGTAGAGAAACTAAAGTAGCCATTCTTCCACCATCCTCACTACAATGCCAGCTGCTGGCAGGGAAATGTTCACATTCCTTGCCCTTCCACCATTACAGGGCACTGCTGGAGTGTAAGGAAAGCACAGCCAGTGGTCTGCTTGGGATTTAACCTGTACCTGCTGTGGATGCTCCAGAACTGAGTTTAGTGAGATATTCCAGAATTTAAAAAAAAAAAAATGGGTTGGAAGGAACCTCTGGAGGCTTCACAGTCCAAACTCCAGGCTAATTATGGATTTACAGAGGGTTTTGTCCAGTTCAATTTTGAAAACCTCTGAGGATGGAGAGACTTCACAGCCTCCCTGGGCACCTGTGCCAGTGCTTGGCCACTCTCAGAATGAAGATACCTAATACCCCTTTTAACGGGAAGGGAAAAATCACATTTATACCCTGCTAGTTTTCCTCCCATCAAAACCTTGTACTCTATTTTTTCATTCTTTCACCATCAGTGAATGCAGGTTGCATTTAGCATTTCATATACAGGGCCATTTCTTCACCATCTCAGAGTAAGATTATTGTCAGGAGATTATTGTCAGTGAGAACTATGCCTAAATATTAGAACAAAAGGCAGGTTTTAAACTTGTAAGCAAATCCTTTTTCTTTTGATAAAGGAATAGTATCTGTATAGTCTTAGCAAAAAACTGCACTACCTTCTCCTTCTGTGTTTTTTTGCGTGGAATTTCACAGATGTATCCTTACTCTCACTTCTTAGCTTGGATTTATAGACAGAGAAAAGGGGCATTCCTTTACACAGAGCTTTTGTTAGTTCACAGGTACTTCATGAGTTTAAATGTAAAAAAATTTCTGTGGCTTTCTCAGAGAAAAACAACAAAGAATGCCTTAACAAAAGAATTTGGGCATTTATTTTAGTAATATTCTACCCTTTCTGAATCCAGCCAGGAAGATTTTGGAAGGGACAAAACAATCACTGCAAGACCCTGGAGTTTATACAACTATCAGCCACTTGTCTCTTTGAAAATCTTTTTTCCCTTTCTCACAGTTATCTGCTACCTCTAATTCAAATCAGCCCCCTCAGCTGTGTTTTAGGTTTCATGAGGTGGCATCGCTGCCTCGTGATTCAAAGACCACAACACAAAGGTTTTGTCCTCTTGCTCCATCTGTTCAACATGATCTCAACCTGACATCAGAAAAGATGGAAATGATGCCCTATGGAACAAAGTTTTATCCTTTTAAACAGCTGCAAGAAATGCACTTGTTTTTCCTCCCATGTATAGAACCCAAAGTCACAAAAGTGACTTTTCTCATGTGGCCTTTCATTATTAATCTTTGTAACAGAGGTGTGATGCCCACAATGAAAGGTGACATCCCTCAGGCTGCTGAGAATGTTTGAAGTAGGAGCAGAGGCAGGAACCAGGTAAACAGAGACTATTTATACCCTGCTGGAGACAGGTCAAGAGGCTGTAATGGACAGCTATAGACAGGCAATGACATAGTGACTAATGAAAAGAAATCGGAAAAAGCAATTGGAAAATTTTCTTCCTTATTCCTTCTATGAAAAATAAGTAGGAAAAACACCCAGCTAACTGGGAAAAAATGCAAATCTGAAAGCTGTCTGATACCCTTCCTGTTATGTTGAAAGAAATGGGGAACTGGAAGCAAGTGAGAGGGGAAGAAAAAACCCAAAGCAAATAATCAGCTTGTTTACGAGGAAGATCCCAGCAGCTGGATGAGCAGCAGGAATGGAATGGGACGGGATGGTCTGGCCCAAGCCCACACTCCCCACAGGCACAGCCTCCTCACAGGAGTGACAGCATCCCCAGCCTGTGGCCTCTTAGACAAAAATGTAACTTCACTCCTGCCCTGGCTGGGGAGCGATGCTGAGCACGGGGCTGGGCAGATCCCGAGGCTCAATTAGCTGTGCTGGGGCTTCCTTCTCTGTTTTCCTTTTTGTTTTCAGGTTTCCTACTCCTGGTCATGCAGTTAGGTCCTTCCCATACCACCCTGAGCTTGCTGGTTCCTAAATCAGCTGCGATGGATCCCGGTGTCCCAGCAGAGTGAGGCGATTTCCCCGTGACCCTGGCTGGGACCACACCTGCTGGAGGTGCTGTTGGAACAGCCTCGGGAGCAGCCTGGAAATCTCTCAGGCACTATGTACTCCAAAGAAAAGTTTTGGGATCCTTCGCTCCCTCTGAATCCATTTCCCTTTGATTTTTCCTGTCTGTGTCTCTTTTTTCCTTTTCCTTTTCCCTTCCCAGTATCCTCTCTCTTGATCCATGCTCACATTAGTGCTGCTGCCGTGTACTTTCCTCTCTTCCCTTGCTGTACTCCTTCCTACTTTCTCCTTTTATGTCCTTTTTGCTTTATTCACTCACCTTTCCTGTTACCTCCTCTGTTATCCTCGCCTCATTCCTGACAGGTGGTGCTTCCTTTTTTTTGCTAAGTTGCTCCATTTATTTTCAAATTCACTTTTCATGGCTAAACACTCACAGCATACCCTTTATGCACTACATAAAGAGCCAGAGGACACAAACCAGCTGCATTTGCTTTTCCTGAGAAGGCTCCGTGTCACATCAGTCCTGTGATAACACAATGACATGGAAATGAGGGACAGTAGGGCACAGTGAGCTCCATCTCTGCACTCCCATTGCCCTCCCACACCCATTGTCCCCTCCTGCTGGCTGTGGTGGGGTGCTGAGGTGGTTAAAGCACAAAAAACTCTGATTTTGGCTCAGAGAATGTGGTGGCACCAGGGCAGTTCGGTGCTCAGACACTCAGCAGCTGAGTCAGGGAGGCAAAAGTTCAAAGAAGGGCAGCATCTACAATCAGAAACATGTTTTGGGCCTGAGGACTAGAGGAGTTAAAAATAGGGACATGTGGGCTTAATTACAGAACAAAGGGAAAAGGGGCTAGAAAAAGGAACAATTTGGGGAAATTAGGAACAGTTGATCAACTGGAGCATTGCAAACAACCTCAGACACTGCTCCTGCTTTCCCTCCACAAGAGATCCAAATCATGTAACAGATGACCCGTGCTCTGCATGGCAATAAAATGCATGGAGGGCTGAAAACTCAAGATGTGCAGCTGACAAGGTGATTCTTGCATGGAAGGAATAGGGGTTAACTCTGTCCTTGCAGAAACTGTGCAGGCACAAAAGCTACAACAGCCTTCAAGCCCACAAAATACAAAACCTGCCTGATCTCTCTTTGACCAGGCTAATTCAAGCCCTCTTCCTCAGACCCTCACAGCCTTGCTGCCCTGTAAATTGAGTGCGTTCTCCTCTTCAATTTTCTCTGCTTAATGAAATATATACTTGAGCAGTACTAAGACTCTGAAGATACTCAACTGTATTGGCTCTTTTTGACTATTATGTTTCCTTGGGTATATCTGTCTGTACACAACTATTTCTAGACATTAAAAGTCTAATCAAGGCAATAATAAGTTGGTGGCAGTTGTGCTACAATTTGGAATTGGCCTAGTGGGGGTACACTGCAGCCAAACTTCATTTTGACTTGGACCTAAACCCTGCATTAGCCCTCAGATTTCTTGACCCAGTTTTGTTTGCCTGTTTTGAACAGGCTCTGTGCTTGTACAGATGGCAGGAGATTGTCTCAGCTCTGAGGCAAAGAAGAAACCTACCACAGCAGAGCAGTGGCCAAAGCAAGCATGGAAATTACTGGATCAGTGTATTTGACTGCTGCTTTTCTTTCTTCTTGTTCTGATTCCAGCAGGGATGTTTAAACATGCCTGGCTCTGTGCACTGTCCAGTGCTCCAGCTGGACTTGGATTTCACATTTGCCAGCAGCACTTGGGAGTAAGTGCAGTGGCTTCCTGGCTGTGTCTAATTTTGCAGTGTTGAAACACCGTTTTCAAACATTATCTTTGTGTTCCAGCATTTATAGTTCAAGCTTCTGTAATACTGGCCGTAGATTAAGATGAGGATCTTATGCAAAACTGTTTCTTGCCATTAAAATATTCCCAATGCAAACCAGAGGAATGCCATGGTAGATTCAGAGGTTCATGCAGAGATCTCACTGTGTTATCAAACTGATAAAGAAGCAATAAAAAATGTGGGTGAACCATTTTGGTGATTGGTTGTGGTGATTACAGGGGAAAAAGGAACTGATTTTCCCTCCCAGCCCATTTGATTAACGTAAGAACTTAACGTAAGAACTTTCCCCTCAGAACACAAATATCAGCCAACCTTGAGGACTTGCAGTCCTGAGCAAATCTTGTTCCATTCAGAATAAGAACCCACTCTTATTACCCAACCATGCAACAACTTATTGTGGGTTTTGTCACAATTGTTCTTGGACACAGAGATATCTCATCCAGTGCTGATAACTTACAGTAATTTCATCACTCAAACCTGTTTGCTTTTGTGCTTTGAGCCCATCAGACATGGCAGAGATCAGTACTTGGAAGGAATCTGAGGATATTTGTTTTGGATCACGTTTTCATGGACGATAGCAAAGAAAAAACCACTTTTTTTTTAAACCTCTCTGACTCAGCAATCACAGAAATTATAAGAGCCACTGAAACCTATTGCAAAAATCTGCAATGATGATTTTTTTTTAGCTACCTGAATTTTATACGATCCCTGTCATCTGTATGTTATTCCTGACATCTAGAATGGGTGGAAGATAGAGAAAAAAAGAATCTGTATTTGAACTAACAGAATAATAATCATCTTTCCTCTAAATAATAAACCTTATTAAGCACAAATAACAAAGACATGAGAAAACATTCATTTGGGTCCAAAGGGTCTCCATGGCCAACCTGACTTCCTTTTACACCCATCTGTATCTTGGATTCCACCAATGCCTGTAAGAAAATGACCCTTTCTCCCAGGATGCATCCATGGAGAACTCTAGGATCTTTATGCCACAGGAATTATTTCTGGTCACCAAAAAAAAAGGGAGAACAGTTTTAGAGTGCAGCAGATAAATTGTCTCCTGTGGACATTACGGAATGGTAGGGAACAGCTTGAAAATAGCATTTTCTAATTTCCAAAGCAATATTTGAAATAAACTTTCCTCTTTCTCCCCTGAGGTATTACTGAAATGACAATTTATTTCCGTTTCCAAGCAAAGAATGTTTCCAAAAATATTTTCTTGCTTAACCCCAACATGCTGCTAAGACATAAAGTTTTAAATGTTTATTTTCTGCAACTCCCAGAGTTTTATTTCTCCTTCTTTTATGCAGGCCTGTTTTGCAAAGCTTGATCTCCAGTGCCTAAATGTGGAAAGGCTGATAATTTACACTGGAACCAGCATCTGGGGAACTTGTGTATCTGGAGAGCTGGTTTGAATAGAAATTGTAAAAATGCACTAAAGAGGAAAATTGACTGCCAAAATTAGACTGGCACACTTCAGGATTTTAAAGTCCAAGCTTACTGCAGAACGGCCTGATTAGCTCTGTCTAAATTCATTGTTGAAATACAGTTGATGTTGATGTTCTTCAAACCTCTCAAAGATGAAACGTGCAGCAAACATTTGAATGCACAGACTTCAGCTTTAGGGTATTCTTTTGGAATATGGAGTGTGTTAAGTGTTATAAAGCACTGGACATGTCCAGACAATGCTCTGCTAGGAGGGTGGCTGAATATTCTCCTCAGTTTGACCTCAGGGCTCTGTTCTTGGTTGGAGCTTTTCTCTTCCCCCAGGCGTTGTGGTGCTCAACTTTGCTTCAGTGGGAACATACTTAGCAGCAAGCTGGGAGTTTTCTTTCCTTGTTCCTCCAACAGATTTTGGAATTTCAGTTCAGTCCTTGATAACAAGGTTTCCAAGTACCACGAGGGAGTCTGATGTCCAGGCACTTCAACCAAAATGCTGTTTCAGTTACTGCCTTGGAGGGCTGGATGGGAACTGATGGTGAAGGAAGGCAAAACTCAGGATCCCAGCCTGAATCCCACAGTTCACAGAGTTATAGGAGTTTGAGGCTTTCTGCTTCCCCAGATAAAATTTACATGAGCAGCGAGTGACAGGATAGGAGGGAATGGCTTCAAACTGCCAGAGGGCAGGGTTAGATGGGATATTGGGAAGGAACTGTTCCCTGGGAGGGTGGGCAGGCCCTGGCACAGGGTGCCCAGAGAAGCTGTGGCTGCCCCTGGATCCCTGGGAGTGCCCAAGGCCAGGTTGGATGGGGCTTGGAGCAGCCTGGGGCAGTGGAAGGGGGTGGAACTGAATGAGCTTTAAGGTCCCTCCCAACCCAAACCATTCTGTGATTCTGTGATTCTCCACCTGCCCCTCACCTCCACCCGAAAACCCCCAGCCATCAACGAGTATCTGACTGTGAGCTTCAGGGGCACTGCTTCAAGCAAGGAGAGATTTGCATTTGCTGAAAGGCAGCTTATCCAGTTTTTACTCAGATTCTCCATTTGACCTTCAATCACAAAATTTCATGCACAAACTTACTCACGGGAGAAAATCCAGAACATACAGTTTCAACTTTCCCTTCTACACTGTGTAGATCCATTCCTGGCTCTGCTGGAAAAAGAAACCTCTTTGAGCTAAAGAGAGTAGTAATAGAAATTCCATGCTCACACTTGCTAGGGTTTCATTTCAGTGACATCATTTATCAGTTTGAGTTTGCCAAAGAGAAGAAGTTCACGTTGCAGGATTCAAAAGCAGCATCTAGGATGAGATGGGTTAGAAAGGCCTCAGGTTTCAAAAGGACATGCCAGACGTGGGCCTTCAGTCTATTCACTCGAGTTCATTCCTGGAGATTTGCATTTGTAACCAAAACTTTCTTCGTTTCAACCTTGAAAAGCACTTAGAAAATTAAAACACATTCCAGACAGTAAAAAAGGCTGTATTAAAAAAGCTCAGATTATTTTTTGGAAAGACATGAAGAGAATTTAGGGGGATTTCATTCAGATTCTCCAGTGAAAAGGCATGCCAGATAAAAAGCTTAATCACGTTAACTCTCTGGAAGACAAAAAGACTGGCACGCTTTGTGTATGTCAACTTAGAGAAATCCTAAAACTCCTTAGAAGGGTTCTTGTAACTTCATACACTCTGTGGCCTCTTTTTAGTTCCTGGGATACATTTTCTAATATTAATTTTCTTTTTTCACCTTGCTATGTATAACTTAAACGAAAGCGGGACAAATGTCAGTGACTCAAACACACAAACACAGGTGACTAATCTAGCTAAGCCTTGGAAATAACTCTGTGAATAAAATATAAACCAGTTGGGTTAATCCAGGAATGAAGAGAAGGAGATCTCCAACCAGCAGAGACGAATTCTATTCCTGCTCCAAGCATTGAATGAATGAAAGAAAAGAAAATTGGCGTGTGAGGATTTCCTTTTCCCTTCTGTTCTGGGCTGGTGTTACATTTCTCTCTGGCTGTGTCCCTGATGGTTTTGTGCCCTTTTGTGCAGCCTTGCACCCCCTCAGACAGCTTGTTCATGCACATGTGACAGCAGGAAGAACAAGTGAGCAGAGGGTGAAAGGGAAAGCTGGTCAGAGCATAGCAGATGGCACACTTCTGCTCGGGGCTGGTGGCCCTAAAAGGCTCATTTAGACACCAGCCCAGGAACAAGGAGTCCCATAGGATTTTCCTTTGGCTGTCTCTAGACATAATCAAAAGTGTTGTTTTCTACTTTAATGGGATTGCGTTAGAAAATTGAACATTGTGAAATCTGCCAACTCTAAAATGCAGTAGAGGAGGGAAAGGGTCAGATTACTGCATCCAGACATTTTCCCCTCCTGCAAATCCTCGCCATTCAGTGGAGTTCTCTTACATAACAATTGTTTTCCTAGATCACAGCGAATCTTCCTCTGAAGCTCTTTATTTTATTCTGACTAAGGCAGGAAGGACCATGATAGTGGGTGTGGAGGGTTCCTTCCCTCCAGGACTCAATTTCAGCCTCTGGAAATTTGTAGCTGAGAAATATTTGAATACTCCATGAATGTTCTTGTGCTGAAAGACCTTCAGTGAGCTCCTTATTCCAGGATTTTACCCAGCTGCTTTCTGAATCCATACAAACTCTCAGGATCCACAAAGAATTCCCCAGGTCAGCCAGGAAATATAGGAAGAAATGTGATTTTTTGGGGGGGTTTTGCTGTGTTTTTTTCCTATTTCTGTTTGAATCTTCCACCGGCTGGTTTAGGTCAGTTCTGCTACAACAGGTGCCTAAAACTGAGCAAGTAGAATTTTCCACAGAAGGCACTCAAAAGGCAGCTGTAGGTTTTTCTAAAAGCAAGGTTTTCTTTGCACTTAAGGCAATGGGGAATTTGTATGAACTGGGGCCCGTGGGATGATGCTTTAATAGGATTAGGGAGCAGCAACAGAACCCATGGGGGTCCCAACAAGAGATATTTGGGGAAAGACTTGAGGAAGATGCACATTTCTATTGTCAGTTTGATTTGAGGAGGGAGAAGAGCACAGAGCAGTCACGTCTGTTCTTTACCTCTCCTTTTTGTACTTCTGTGAGTTTTTGGCAACTCTTCCGTGTTCAGACTCCACACAGACAAAAGGAGCCTTTTCCACACTGCTGAAAACATAGAAGGGAAAATTGGTATAGTTCTTCTGATGGGAAAATGAAGATCAAGAATGCTGTTAAATTATAATATAGGCCTAGGAGAAAATAGAGGATGATGGAAAATACTGACAGTGTAGCTGGCTTTTAATGAAGGATAACATTTTCCATTACAGGAAACGTAAAGCACTGGAAAACATTTTGAAGAGCTATCATTTAAAGTTTTGGGTTTTAGTGGGAAATATCCCTGCTCAAATTGTATTCATGATACAATCTCATAAATATGGGAACATAAGTTGCCTTTAAAGTTTTGGCCTTTCTTCAGCACGTATTTTTTTTTATCCTTTTATATTGTATTAACTTTTTGTTTGCTTTGAAGAGAAAAACACACTCCTGTCTGTGTTTCCATTCCCCTCCCAGTTTTCTTCTTTTAATGAGATGCTTGACTCAAATATCATCCTTCATGTTACCCTCCTAAATTTTTATGTTCTCTCTGTTCTTGTTCCTGGCAACATCAGAGTCTGCCTTCTCCCTTTGTAGAGCTAAATGGCTTTCTTAAACCCAAAAAATCTCAGATCAACACCTAAACTGTCATTTCTGTCACATCTTGAGCATATACCCTTTTAAATTTGTATCACTTTAGTTGTAATCAATTATTTCCTGATTGCCCAATTTAATTTAGGCTGTTCTTCCGCTGTGTCCCTCCAGAGATGAAAATATTAAAGTAACAAAATCCCATTGAGCAGTTTATCAATAAATCTGCTTAACAAAGAAATGTCCTTTAAAGAAAATGAAAACGTTTTGCATTTGTCCAATGTGGATAAAGATGGTTCAGATGCTCTGACCTAATTCCAATTCAGCTACCAAATGTAGGCATTTTTCATGAGTATACACCTTGCTAAATAAGTTTCTTTGTGATGAAACTAAGCTCTTCTGATTAAAGGGGATAATTTGTGTACCACCAAAGATGCATTTTGAGCTATATGTTAACAGCTTGCAACACTGAGAAATTCAAATTCCTTTGTTTACTGTCAAAGTCATGGTAAGAGGAAGATAGGTGAAGATGAATAACACAGACCACCAAAGCAACTTCATTTCTGTGATTGTTGGGATTAAATTTACCAACCCTTTGCAAAAGCTGATCCTTAATTCCTCTTGAGAAGGTGTAATTTACAACTATGTTATTTAAATCAAATTACTACCACCCAAACAGGTGAAGGTTCATTTAATGTGGGTGTAAAGTTCACAAAACACACTGTGTCTTTTAGTCATGAAAAATGAGGTGTTTGGGGGTTTTTCTTGTCTAGCTGAAAGCTCTGTGGCTCTACCAGCAAACTGCTTTTCCCAGCTCTATCCACTGGTATCTGAGACTCTGGATGACTTCTTTGTTCTGTTTTTCTAGAATTTCATTACTTGGGGAAAATTTATTGTCTTACTGCAATGTTTAGAGTTATTTACAGAGCCCAGCAGATAACTGTGCAAAGATCCTGGAGCTGGTGGGAAGCTGAGCCAGAAATTCCATGTGATCCAGTGAACAGTCCAGTCCTGTGTGACTGGGAGCAGCCTGACCACTATTAAGTGGCAATTTGCCAGGGGCTGGCTCTGGAGCCCTCACAATGGCAATAATTATGTTTGATTAGGCCTTTTGATCATGGAGAAATTGCATTGTCCCAGAGCACCAGGGCTGTACAAGCCCCTCCTCAGAAGCTGTGCTGTAAATTTGATTTATTACAGGCAAACCCCAAAGCTTCCACACGAAATCCATGGATATGGCCTGCATGTCTGGCCCTCCTCTCCCACCCACCCCAGCTCAAACATACCAAACACTGTCCCTGTTACCCTTAATCTTGTCAT
This sequence comes from Platysteira castanea, assembly GCA_013397175.1. Taxonomy (NCBI): domain Eukaryota; kingdom Metazoa; phylum Chordata; class Aves; order Passeriformes; genus Platysteira; species Platysteira castanea. Next base: position 228,503 of record VYXC01002708.1, on the reverse strand, counting down.
AATTATTGTTATTATGTCTTTTAAAAGATAAAAGTGACATAACCTCAATGGTGCAAAACCTGCACAGGCTCAGCAGGACCAAAAGTTCATTCTTGGCAGAGCAGAATTACCTGTAGGTGTTTAGCAAGATGAAAAACAAATTTTCAATTGCCTGTCACATTCGAGAGTATTTCAGATAAGACTCCAAATTGCCTGAAATTTGCTCACTAAAAATTGAGGAATGTTGTCACCCCACTGTGAGCGCAGTTAAATCCTGATAAAAAGTCATTGCTAAAAACTGAGCCATTACTGCATTTTGTTTGTAAGGTGGGAAGATTTTCCACGAGCATGAGCCTTAAAAATCCATTTTAAATGAGAAATGAAATTTCAAATTGACAAAATCAAGTGCTGTAGAAAGTTCTTGCTTCTTTTTCTTACCAGTCACCAAAGTGCACAAGTATTTCAAACAGTTTGACATCTGTATTACATAAGCAGAAAGCAATTCAGCTGCTTGGAGAATATAAAAAACAACTTTGACCTTACACTGGAGTCATGCTTCAAAAGACTGATTATTCATACGAGGAAAATTGCTTAAAAACAACTGCTTGGAAATATTCTCAGAAAGAAAATAGATCGATTGTTCTGAAGCAATAATATAATTATGGTATAACAAACTGCTTTATTTTAAAATTTTATTCCTAAGGCTTTTTCTTTTTTCACAATAAGTGCTTCATCTGCTAGTATTTGAAATATTTTATCTTTCAAAATGTTTCCCTTGTTTGCTCAGCATATTTTTTAGCTTGCTTGAATGTAACTCTTCAGGAAGACTGAAAGTTGGTGCTAATGGGAGAATTTCAGGCCATGTTGCCCCTCATTAATTCTGACCCCATTATGGCCAGGAACCATAACACTGTAGGGTTACAGATGTGTTGTGCTGGTAGAAAATACTGTAAAAATATCCATTAAAATAAAAAAAAATTGTGATTCACTAAATTTTCAATGTATTCTTGATACAATACTAAATTACATAAATTCTGGATTTATTTTTGGGTAATATTTATTTTCAGGTAATATTTTCTCTCTGAAGGAGGAGGAGGTGCAGTCATCTGGCCGAGGGGCTGAGTGGAATTCAGGAAATCTGGGTTCAGTTCCCAGCACTGCTCCCAGTTTCCCCCACGGCGCTGGGTGGAGAGCTCAGGCCTCACTCCTGAATTCCCTTTTGCAGATCCCCAACTCCACTGCTGTGAGCAGCTGAGGATTTCACCAGCTCAGATCATAACCAGGTTAAATGTTACAGACTGAGGTCTTCTCATCTTTCCTCTGAAAACTGTGGATTTCAGTTCTTTCCACCCATTCCCCTCCTGTCCCTGGAGCTTGTTAAATCCATGGATCCAGGGCTGGGCTTCTCTATCCAAGCAAACTGAGGTGTCTGGGCCTTGCCAGTGCCCTTGGAGCAGCACATCTCCCAAACTGTGCTCGGTTCTTACAGCACGTAAAAATAAACTGGGCTCCAGATTCTCCAAAAGAATCACAAAATTTGGAAATCATCCCTAAGGTCATTGAGTCCAACCATTAACCCACCACTGCCAAGTCCACCACCAACCCATGTCCCCAAGCTCCACATCTACAGCTTTTTAGAACACTTCCAGGGATGTTGATTCCACCACTCCCCTGGACAGCCCCTTCTAGTGACAATCCTTTCTGTGAGGAATTTTATCCTAATCTCCAATCTAAACCTCCCCTGGTGCAGCTCGAGGCCTTTTCACCTTGTCTTGTCCATGTTCCTCTGTTCTCTGGCAGCAGAGCCCGACGCCCCCGGCTGTCCCCTCCTGTCAGGGACTTGTGCAGAGCCACCAGGGCCCCCTGAGCCTCCTTTTTTCCAGGCTGAGCCCCTTCCCCAGCTTCCTCAGCCCCTCCTGGGGCTCCAGCCCCTTCCCCAGCTCCATTCCCTACCCTAGACACCATCCAGCCCCTCAAGGTTTTTCCTGCTGTGAGGGGCCCAGAACTGGACAGGAGATTTGTGCCCAGCACAGGGGACAATCAGTGCTCTGCTCCTGCTGCCACACCATTCCTGATCCCAGCCAGGATTCCTTTGGCCACCTGGGCACACGGATGACTCACAGCAATTAATTCAGTCCGTAAGCAAATCTTGTCACTTGGGTTACAGGATCTGGTTCAGACTCAAGTATTGGGGTTCAATTTTTCTTCAAATCCCCCTTTACAGTGGTCCAAATTCTCTCTCAGCATCATTGTTTTTACATAGTTTATTACTGCAGTCAAACCAAAAAGCTGCTGCGTATTCCACATGAGAGCTTTCTGGAGAATCCAAAGAGTTTTCTCCAAGTTATCTGTAATTCACCTCCGTAAATCCATTTCAAACAAGGATTTTGCCTTAGTGATCTGGTCACAGAGCTCTGGACAATAACATGACATGATATGACACCAACTTTAAAAGGTAATTCACTTAGTGCTTCTGATGTGTATCCTAATTTTATCACTGCAGAATCACAGTTCATGGGCTGCTTTGTGTCAAGCTCGGAGCTATTCTTTTCCTACCTTACATTTTTCAAATAGTTTCTAAACCAAGGGAAGGAATTTCACACCACCAATCAAAATAAGCCACTCAGCAGAAAAGTTTCAATTTCCAGCTCTTAATAAATCACGCAGATTTAAATCAGATTCACGAATTCCAGAGAAGCTATGCATTTATGTTCTCAATTTCCATAACAGAAGTTGCAACTCAGTAGGAAAATCTGAAATCTCTAATAGTTACCTGCTGAACTTCATTTTGGGCAGAACCCATTTGTTTATGTCTGCTGGCCTCTCACTGGAGAAATGTTAACCATAGTACAATATGAACATAAACTTCAGCTCATTCACTTTTGAGCTAAATAAGCAAAACAATTTCCTTCTTTAAATCTAACATTGATGTCTATTTATTACACAGCAGATCCTGCTATTAACAGAGGCGAAGCAAGGACCATAAAAAATACCAGCTGTATTAATTTACAGAAGTGTGGGGTGCGAATCTCCTTGAAAACCTCCCTCCACAAGACACCACGGTGTCTGTAAGATGTGTGGCATGACCCCTTCTTGTGCCAGTGATCATCCACCCGTTTTGCAGTCTTGATTATAGAACTTGTGCATTTTGGTGAGCACTGCTGCTCCTCTCTGCAGGCTGAGGCTGCTGGGGCCTTCTCGCCAGAGCCAAAGGGAAGCTGCTCCAGGAATTTTGCTGCCAGGGATGCTGCAAGAGAAGCCCCACCCTTCCCCTGCGCTGAGGAGGGGGCTGAGGAATGCAGATGGATTCGTTCCACAGCTGAGGTCTCCGAGTTCACAGCAGAATGAGCTGCAGTCATGTCCCCAAACTTCCTATCAGACTTTAAAATGAAGCACTGCACTTTGGCTCTTTGGTGCTAACTTGGCCAGAAGGGAATTTTCATTTAAAAACAATTAAAAAATAAAAGTCGGGTAGAAATACTGGAAAAAAATAACATCTGTGACCTGATACCTGTGTGTCAGGAGTGATTGGTGATGCTGAGGGTGCATGAACACATGGAGCAATTAATTCAGCTTCTCCCTGACCACCAGCATCACATTTGCTTTTTCTTCTGTTGATTACAAATGTTGGGTGATTGCTTTTAATCCAGCAGTAATAAATTTGTCCTGACTGCTTAATCTCATCTGTAAATGGGGCTCTTTGGTTTCATCAGCCCTCAATTTATTGCATTTTTGAGATAAAATAGCCAATGTTTGATTCCGTTTGGTTTTAGTGTGATGCATCTTTTTCAATTTTCTACTTTTACTATGTTTCTGTTTACCTAAATTCTTTCTGCAGATAAATTAGAATCAGTAAGGTCTTTAGAGTTCCAAATCGATTTTTTGCTTTTAATTTTTTTTCTTTTTTTTCCTCCCAAGTTTTCCATTTGAGGTGCATATACAGCACCAAAGACATTTCAGATGGTGCAGCATTAGCTGAACCTCAAGATGTGTTTAAACTCTCACTTTGCAGTTCTATTGGCCAAATCCAACATTTTGCTCTGCCAGAAAATGCCAGGTGGTAGCAGAAAATAATTTTAGGTACTTTTGAGCTGTGCACCAGATGGTGATAACACAAGTAATAATATCAAACAAGTATTAGCTTGTTTCTAACCCCTGCCTCCACATGCTACAGATGCAAAAGGTCATTTATACGAAGCACTCACCATGTGCTGTGCAAAATACAACAGAAATTCCAGCCAAACTGGTCCCTGGGGTGTCCAGGAAGCATCCTGGTGGAAATTCCCCAATGACTGTTTAATTGGCAGTAGAAAAAAACCCAAAACTATTATCAATCCTTTGTGATTATGATTTGGAATGAACCGTGTCGAGCAAGTATTTCATAGTGTTAGGTCAGTGCATCATTCTTTCAAACAAATGTGACGTAATTAAAGCAATTAAAGGCTGTGTCTTTATTTAAGGCTTACCTGCCCAGAGGGATATTTGATGTGAAACAAAACCCCCAACAAACCTATGCAAGCAATGGTCTAAAATTACAAACAAATTATTTCTCCCTTTACCTTCCATTAAAAGGAGTGGTTAGAGCTTTCTACTTCCCGTGGAAATAGATAAAACAGAGGTGCCTTCTGTCCTAATTTCCCCATGCACATTTCCAGATCCTGACATTTTCTTTCCTTCAGCAAAATCAGACCTGAAATTATGGCATCTCCATGCTGTATTGCAAGTCTTAAGAAACAATTCTGGACTTCCTCAGAAACCGTATTGGAATAAAGTCACCCAAATTGCAATGACAGATTGCTTTGCTTTTAATTTGAATATGAATGATCCATTCCAAATGCTCCAGAGAAATATTTCCTTGTCCAGCCCCCTCTTCCTTCCCCCTCAGCTCCTCCTCCAGGCTTCCTCAGGTCACTTCCAGTTTGCTTTTAATGGAAATTCCTTCTGACCCCAATCTCGTGCCTGATGAATTCAAGCTTTTGCATGTATCAATCATACAAGCCTTTAATCCAATTTATGGGGGGCTGGGGAGAACACAAAGAAAAAATGTGCAGAGATCAGTGGAATCACAGCAGAGTGCTCAAAACCCACCCCCAGCTGGGTGAAATTAAGCAGTCTTCTGACTCTGGGAGCTCAGAGGCTTTTTAATATCTCGCTGCTTCTTACCTGAGTTGGATCCAATGCTCAGGAGCTTTTAGCCTCATCAAATGATGGGTTATTGTTCTGCTTCCAAGGTCTGCCTGGCAGTTTCTCCTCAGTGCTCGTGTGGTCAAGGTCTCAGAAGCATTAAAGGCCTCTGGCTGATCTCTCCTTGGGTGTGCATAGTTTGCATGCCTGCCTGCAGGAGAAGCCCTCCTGCCTCACCTCTGTCCCGGCCAAGAACGTGGCCGGCCAGCCATCAGCACCATCTTGTGGTGCTGGCATCTCCAAACCTCTCGGTGCTGTCATGGCACAAAAACTGGGAAGGGCAATCCTTGAAAAATCCAGCAGGCAACACCTGAAAGTCACACTTTGAATTTGAAAGGGACTTTGGCCTACAGAGCTGTTAATGCCCTGTCCCATGGCTTCTGTATGTAAACCCTCATGTATTTCCAAATAATCAGAGCTTAATTATAACCAGTAATTGTGATTTCTCCCACTAGTCATCTAAGCCCATTTATTTCTGCTGTCACACCTTTTATGGGCTAAGAAATTCTTACTCATAGAATCCCAGGATGGGTTGGGTTGGGAGGGACCTTGGTGGGTCACCTGGTGCCACCTCCCTGCTCCAGCAGGGCCATCCCAGAGCACAGGATTGTGTCCAGAGGGGTCTGGAATATCCCCAGGGAGGAGACTCCGCAGCCTCTCTGGACAATCTGTTCAGGGCTCGGGCACTTCCTGGGGCAGAAGTTGTGCCTCCTGTGCAGTGGGAATTCCTGGGATCAGTTCCTGCCCATTCCTCTGGTGCCATTTCTGGGCCCCTGGAGCAGAGCCTGGGCCCTGCTCAGAGCCCTCCCTTCAAAATCTTCCCCAACAGTTCAACTGATTTCCTCACTCTTGCTTTATTTTATCACAAGTAGCTGATAATTCTTGAGAAAAGAAAAATACCCTTCAAGCTCATGATTGAGGCAAACTCCTAACTCCCACTTTTATGAGATGGAACTCAAAAAACTGACAGATTTCTTATTAAAAGGAAGTACTTCCATTTTCTCTCTCTTCACCTGCTTAGAATCATTTGATTCTTTAAAACTGAAGTGGAACGGATTTGTTTTCAAAGCAAGTAAAGTCGAAGAGGAAAACTAACTGGGGTAACTGGAGCAGTGTCCTTCAGTAGTGGCTTCAGCACACCCCCATCCCCTGGGAACATGATATCTGGAATATTACTTTATTCCAGAATAATCAGTGTGCTTTCAAAGCAAAGTAATTCTTGGGAGGAATAAGGGAGAGGGGGAGGGAGTCCAAGCCACTTTCACTCTGGGTTAGAATTCCCCAGCAGCTGTTCCTTGCTGCTCAGCGGAGAAAAGAAGCCTGGACAAAAATGTGCTTTTCTGGGATTCCGAGTGGACAAAGCCTTACCATTAAAGAAGCTGGATAAGAATTTAAAATTGAAAAGAGAGAAAACACCCAACCTCAACATACGTTGCCCTCATACAAAGGCTTCTTATCAATAGCAGCAGCTGTTGCCCAAAATAACTACTGTTACTTTAGCAATAATCCTGAACTGTAAAACCAACTCAAAACATCTTTGGAGCTGGGACACATGTATTTTTCATGTGTTTCAAGGCTTAGATAACACACCAGTGCTTAATTTGAGCCAATGTGAGTTTCTGAAGAGTGTGCAAAGCTAGAGATGTTCACTAAATGTGTTAAAGCACTTTCCTTTCTGTTGGTTTGGAACTGAATCCATAACCACAGCTGTTTCTGCAAAATATTGTTTGATTTTAGTTAAAAAACACCAAAATTTTAACAAATGTAAAGATGTGGAAAGTTCTGGGGAAAATTTATTCTCTCTGTTCTCTCTTCACACTAAAAGTTGCAGTGAAAAGAACCCCCCAAAGCCCAAAACTTTAAATGCATGAGAGATGCTTCTGCGAAAATCCTTGATTAATTTTATGAAGGCAAAAAAATTTATAGATATACTGCGAGAAACCACGTTGCTATGCAAGAACAAGACTGGAAGGAAATGGTTCCTCAAATATATTTTCTCACCCTTCTTGATTCATGGGTAACTTTGAAATTCAAACCTGGTTTTGGCATTATCCCACCGTGGAGACTGATTTTCGTGGTTTCTCATGGGAGTCCATTATTAATACAGGTTAAATTTCAGTGAGTGGTAAAACAATCTCTCTCGTGACAGTCTCTCCTCTCCGGGAGCAAGGAGCCTGCTCAGACACTCAGATGTCCAGGGAAACACCACAGTTAATCAGCAGGAACGGGGAACTAATCGGATTATATTGTCTGATCCTATTTTCTAATCACAAGAAATTGTGATGGAAAGGAAACCAGAGCACATGTTCTAATTAATGCACTCAGAATTTGCTCTGGAAGGCACTGCAGTAGGGCTAAACATGACAAGATACAAAATAATTTAGAGTTCAAGGACTTATATGAAATTTAAGAAACATATCAAGATTATATTGTGGAAACATCTGTAGCATTTTATTCCCAGCACTCTCCTTTTTTTTGGGGGTGGAAAAAGTGGTTGGTTGTGATGATGGTGATGGTGGTGGTGAGAGGGACGGAAATGAAAAATGGAAGGAGAACCTTCTAAGGTTCTTAATATTTCACCCTGGCTTCAAACTCAGTATTAACTGTGTAGAGCCATAAAGAGGGATGGGAGTCAAACAGCAAAAGCAGGAATTTTGGGGACTGCTGCTAGTACAAAACCTACAATACCTGGTGCCTATTGGGCTGAATTTTATCTTGGACTGGTGAACTGTGGGTTGTAGTCATCTCTCTGCTCTTCTCTTTTCTGCTCTGCTCGTGCTTGGCTTTGTTGTGTCATAGGGAAGAAAAATCATGACGTCTCAGAGAGAGAACATAATTCAGTCAGTGAAATAATCTGTAGATCATTATTCATAAATCTCTATTGAATTACAGTTTTGGCAGTTTTTGGAGGAGGTACTAACACGTGAAAATAAAAATACTGCCTCTCACTGAGGAATCTACAGTTCAATTAAAAGGCCAGGAGCTGGGTTTTAACCTGGAGTTCTGAGTGGCACAGGTAGAAGAAGCAGCTGTAGAAGCACTGTGATCACCCTGATTTCATATGCTCCAAAAAGCTGAGGGCTGTTTTTTTTTTCTTCCCCCATTTAAGTGTTGCACAACATTAATGGAATAGGAATTTATAGCCCTGTAACAGTTTACAGCTTTTAAATTGAACCTCCTGACTTTGCCTCAGCAAATATCTGTCAATGGCAGGATTTGAACTGCAAACTCTATTCCATTAATTTTTGTCAGTGTAGAATATGAAAGTGCTGTAAGTGACGTTTTAGGGCATATTCCAGCAGCTTAGCAAAGATTGAAGAAACAGAGACTGAATAATGTCAGGAGGAAAAGCCAGAGGAAATCCAGATGGACCTTTTACATCCTCAGTTTGGTATAAAAATTGTTGAGAGAGTGGGGGATTACACAGTGACACCTGTACAATATAATACGTAAGGTACTGATAAGTTATGAAAGAGCTGTTTTTGAATGACCTTCTTGAGTTTCCCCTTAAAGAAGTCTGTGTTTTGTTATTGCAAAGGGAAAGGTGGGGACAGCTTTATGTATGCTCTTTTGCCACGTGTATTCCCTGGTTAACTCTTTCCTGAAGCACAGGCCGTGTGCCAGAGCTTTTCAGGAAGCATTACCTGAAATTGAACATCTCCCGAGTTTTAACACAATGTGAATAGTTCCTAATGGGTTTCCAAAGAGAGATTGTCAAACAATTCTTAAATAAACATGCTTTGAGCACGGCAGAGCACCCACTGTAGGCAGTAGAGAAGATAATGAAGTTGTATCTGCTCAAGCAAAAAGGAGAGCCTGGGCCAGAGGAAAAACCTTCCATTCAAGGAGGAAAGTGCAAATACAGGGCCTGTGCCACAAGCTGTTTTTCCCCTTCTTCCTGCTCCTTGTGCCTCATCCTGCAGTGTCCTTGTGGGATCTTCTGGAGGAAAATGAGTCCACCAAGTTGGTTACAGAGAAAGGAATTTGGATTGTTCAGCCTGGAGAAGAGAAGCTTTGGGATGACCTCATTGCACCCCTTCAGTACCTGAAGGGAACCTACAAGAAAGATGGAGAGAGGCTACTGTCAAAGGCCTGGAGTGACAGGACAAGGGGAAATGGCTTCAAACTGACAGAGGGTAGGTTTAGGTTGGATGTTGGGAAGGAATTTTTTGCTGTGAGGGTGATGAAGCCCTCCCAGAGAAGCTGTGGCTGCCCCATTGCTCGAAGTGTCCAAGGCCAGGTTGGATGTGCTTTGAGCAACCTGGTTTAGGGAAATGCATCCCTGCCCATGGCACAAGGGTTGGAACTGCATAATCTTCAACCCCTTTGAACCTGAGCACTTCTGTGATTCTCTGATTCCTTGTAGAAGCACAGAGCAAAACTCCCAGCTCTTTTCATTAAGAGCAAAATTGAACAGAAGCTCAGAAACAAACAGTATGTTCATCACACAGCCTTAAACTTACCCAAGAGCTCCTGTCCCTGGGAGAAGCCAGTCAACAAAGCAGCAATTCTGCACATTTGCAGTTCCTTGGGGATCAATTAAAAGACTATTATACTTTTTACTGCTGCTGCAAGATGAAAACAGCCAGCATCTCCAAGGGAGCTCCTTATAAAACCCAAATTGAGCTTAATGAGAAAAGACTTTTGACAAATGCTGTTAGATGTGAGATGCATTTAGCACTTGTCAGGAGCTGTATTCCTGACTTAATGAATTTATAAGTTAAGTCATGCTCCAGTGTTGATGTGAAGGAGACTGAGAGCAGTGGATTTGACAGGGCTGGAGGGCACTGGGTACAGAGAGCAGGCCAAATTAATGGGATTCACATTAACCTTCATTAAATATATGAACAGCCATAGCCTGGGTTGAGTTGAATTTTAAAGCAGCTTTTTTCTCTTTAATATATGAGAATACACAATTATTTTAGAAAAGAAAAAAATCAAAGTATAGATAAAAAAGAACTGTGGACAAGCCTTAGAAGAATTTCCTCAGGAAGAATGACCAGCAGTCAGGTTTGGTCATTCAGGGCTACATTTGTCACCAGGCAGAGCAGCCTGTCATCCCTCCCTGTGAACTCCAATACCAGTGAATTTTAAGGGCATTGTGTGAATTTGAAGGACACCGTGCAGTCACTAAACCAGGACGCTGTCAGGTCTGTCTGAATTCTTCCCTGTTTTGAGCTCTATTCAACCCAAAAAGGTGGGTAGGGAGAGGAAGGAAGTGACAACTGTCTCGCCCTACAGCTGCTGTGGTCCTGGCTCTGAGGCAGACAGGCATCAAACTCCACAGCAGTCTCGGGGATCTGTCAGGATCTCTCTGAAAGTGCTGTCAAGCTTTGCCATCCTTCAAAACAGAGGAGGTGGGTTGTGCCCGTATCCTTGTGCTGCCACAGCTTCAGCACATTTGTAAGTGCAACCAAAGTAAAAAGTAAGAGATTTTAGGGACAAGAGTTTAGCACAGCTGGAACAGCCTTTATGCCTCCCCAATGCAGGCACGAGTACCAGAAAGGTGAATTAAAAATACCACGTCATTTCTTCCACTGCATGGGAAGATTTTTTCATTCCTAAAGCAAAAAGGGGTACCTGGGCCCTTCTGTCTCCAGAGCAAGGTGCAATTCCCACAGTCCCTGGTACAAGGAGGGCTCCTGCCCAGTCAGCTCCAAAACAGAGGCAGTCAAAGATTCAGAGGCCTTAATAAAGCTGCCATCTGCACACTTAAAAGTTATATCCAAAGGTCTCTTTTCTTAATTTCTGTTTTTCTCAGTGCTTAAATACATCCAATTTCCCTCCCATCTCAGCAATCTCATGTGTTGGTGTGCCCAGCTTGCATGGCAGGCAGGACAAAGGGGGCTGTTATAAACCCAGTCCCAGGCTCACAGGCCTCACACCTACATTTCTTCCATAAATTCCAGGCAAATCTCTATTCTAAGAGGCAACTGCTGAGTTGGCTGCTGGCCCTGGAAACCACATTTTCAAATAAAATGCAATAGAGGAGAAAAGAAAACTATTTTTCTTCTTCAGGACAACAAAACAAAACTAACTACTGCTGGAAAAAAAAAAAAAAAAAGGAAATATTTCAGGTAATGGCAATAAAAATGGGTTCAAATTTAAACCAGAGTGAGAAAATCCTTCTCAGAAAAGGTTCCTATTTAAAGATCAATGAGGAAAGAGCCTCAATACAGTGGGAGAGCTCCTTAAAGGTAATGGATGCCTGACTATTTATTCCAGAGGTGAATCAATGTCTCTTTCCAAGACAATCCCCTCTGTAGCTGTGAGCTGTAGTGAGGTGGGCAAATCCTTCCCCTGCAGCTTCCCCCTCCCAGCCTCGTGTTTTGACTGATTTAGCAGCCACCTGGCCTAAGTGGCAGAAATAGAATGAGAAACATTTAATTAACGTGACAGGAAATGCTGCAAGTGAGCTTGGAAATAGCAGGGATAACATTAACATGTCAGTAAATATTTCATAGATTTACAGTCCTTTCAATTTGGGCTTTTATTGACTTAGCAAACAAGGATATCCCTGTGCTGCCTTTAATCCATTTACAGTTGGTTGGGTTTTTTAATCAAAGATATGGGTAGGGGTAACAGGAGACCACTCATTTCACACTTGGTATGAGGTGCTCAGGGAACCAGCAAACCCTCAGAGTATTTTGCAAAATGTTTATTATCTAGGGCTAGAAAGAATCCCTGATATTCAGATTCTACATTTTGCTATGGAAATATGTCTGATAAACAGAAAAAAAGCAAGCAAAGGAAGTAGAAGAAAGTTTGAGTCCTCTTTTTCTAAAATTTGGAGGTTTTTAAAATAAGATAAAAACACCACCTTGTTCATAGAAAAAAATTTGTTCTTCTGAATGATGAATCTGCAAATTGTTTTCAACTATTCTAAATTTCAACAACGCCAAAACCCCCAAACTCAACATTGTGACAAGAAAGAGAAAAGTCTAATAGTGTGAACATCTCTTGCTTGGAAAGCAAGGCTTTTGTTAGTCTGTACTTCCACTAATTGTGACAGCTTCTCTGCTAATCACAAATATCAAATTTTGCAGTCAATATTTGTTATAAGACAGGCACAGAATTTAGAAATCCTAATTATTCAATAGCAGCAATCAAGAAAAGAAAGAATGTGGCACTTTTACAGAAGATTCCTAATTATTCAATAGCAGCAATCAAGAGAAGAATGTGGCACTTTTACAGAAGATTAAAACATTTTTTCTGGTGCATTAGATAACTGAGCCAACAGCCCCACTGGCTTATTTCAAGTGTGTAAAGTGCTGAAAAAAACCTCCCAGTGCTCCATGCTGAGCAGGACAAATTCTGTGGAAGAAAACAAATTTCTCTGGGTTACATCTGAAATGAATCTTAACTCTGCTCTTATCAGCCCCTGGTGCCAGCACTAACAGCTCTTGCTCGCTCTGAGGAAAAACACTTGGACACAGCATACCAACACCTCATTTTATGATGCCTTTTCCTGAGGAAAAGTTAAACCAGTTCACTCCATAAAGGCAGCTGAAAGGTACACAAATTATTGTTGTGCAGATGGGGTGCGTGGGAAATGGAATATGAATTCCATTTGCCAGTGGAATGGAAAAGCAGGCGTGGTAGGAGCTGTAGGAATAAAACACTGGGATTACCCAGATTGCTTTCTGCTACAACACACAGAGGCCTCAGTCTTTCAAATAACCCATCTTTGGCCTCTGGAAAGGCTCCCTGCAGGAGGATTTTTGTTTATGTTAAAGCTGGCCACAATTATAATAGTAAATGTCTTGAAAGTATACAAGGGTCAGGTTTTACTGCTGATTGGGAAAATCTGTGTTTAGAAATTTGAGATTTCTCAAGTGTTTCATGAAGGGAGTAGCTTAATTAATGGAGCTGTGGCATTTTAGCCACCAGTCTGTAGCAGTAAGAGGAGTGGCTGCACAGGTGTAGCAGGCACTGGTGTTGAAGGGGTTCAAAGGCTCTAACAGGGAACTGGAATCTCCAGCTTCACACCCATGGTCACATCAGGAATCACAGCTCAGACACTTCAGCCTCTATCAGCAGCAGAAGCAACAAAATCATGTCAGCCACATTTGTTTCCTAGACAGACATTAGCATTTTCTTAATTATAGAACCAGATTTTAAGGTTTTTTTTAATTTTTTTTTTTTTTTTTTTGAGACAGAGAGAGAGCTGTGAGCTCTGACCCACTGGCCTGGATCAGGAAGCTTTAAATACCTTTCTCAGTGTTCTCTAGTTCTGCTGCCAAGGCCGTGGCCTCCTTTGCGAGGGCCAAATAAAAACTCAAAAGTGGATAAATTCCCAAAGAACTGTAGGACTGAAGAAGCTGTTCCTTTTCCAGAAAGGGTAACAAAGGTATCTTTATATATCCTGCTCAAACAACAGGAGCTGTGGGAAGAGGAGGGGGAGCAGGAGCAGAACAAGAGATTCCAGATATTAAGTAGGCCTTTATATATTTTTATACACTGGTTTGAGGAGGGAAGAAAATGTAGCCCACGAGGGCAAGTTCAAAGCAGCAGCTGATATTGTCCAGGCTGTTCAAAGAGTGCTTTAAGGAGCTCCCTGAAATTCTGATGACAGCTCTTTTTTGCACCTCAAATCTAAGATATAGGTGACAAAAAAACCCAGGTAGATTTGGAGCATTTTAAAGCTGAAGAAACAGTTCCTGAACTGTGGCCTATAGATAGCTACATGTTCCCAAACTCCTGATGAAAGGCTTTTGAGAGGTTGCTGTTGAAATGTGAGGCTTTTTTCTTGTTTCCAACTGCAAAAATGGGTAGCTGGGGCTGAAAACCACACAAAATACATGAAAATCCTCCCCAGAACTACAGTTCTGTTGGAGATCACCCTGAAGGGTGTGACCTGATCTCTAGAAGGAAGGGAATGGGCACTTGATGTGAATTGAAGCAATTTCTGCATTAAGGTGCTGTTTGCACCCCACCAACCTGTCCTGAAGTATCATCCCAAGGAAAATAATCAGTATAAGCATTTGTTAGGTCCGTGGCCTATTTTTTTTTTCCTTTGGTCCTTCTAATCACATGAAGCAGCCATAGCTGCAATCTTTTTGATAAGCATCAAATCAAATCTTTATCTTGCTCCTTCAAGTTCCACAGCCTCATTCCTATTCCAAAAGGGCACTTGGGATGGCACGAGAGGCCAGGGGAGGATGAGCAAGGACCTGTTTCCATCCCTCTCCATCTTTTAGGTCCTTCTGCCTGACAGCAGGCAGGGCTCCTCTGACTCTTGCCAGAATTCCATTTTTTTCTTTCCAGGAAAAATCAAGGAATTTCCACCCTTATTAAGTAAAATCCTATTTCAATAGGAAATTCCAAGGAAATTCTGAATAAAAATATTTGTGAAGTGGTAAATCCAGCCCATGTGTTAATAGGAGAGTGTGGGCCTGTGTCAATGTGTGTAAATTGTTCTGAACAGGGGTATAGGGCTCATTTGCAGGATAATATATTTTCATTTTTCAGAGTGTGAAAACAATGAAATAATCACCTTTTGCAATGTAAGCAAGCACTGTGGATTTTGTTCCAGCTTCACGTTTTAGCACTTTGTCCTGAAATGTTTAGGAATACACAGAAAGTCTACAAATCTGATATTTTCTAATGTTAAGTAGGCCTTTATTTACTTATATATATAGAGATATATACGGAATAGAGTATAAAGAAATTATCATTTCTATCTATAATTTTCATAGTTACAACTTCAATAGTAATATATTTATTTTAAGGTATTCAGCTATAAAGAAGAGCATTTCTGGTCTGCTATCATGTCTTTGAGCATTTTTTTCCTCTTAAGTTTTTTGATTTATGTTTTGATTAGCTGTTCAATATTCCCTGACTATTTCTATTTATTCTTCCGTGGTTTCTTTTCTTTGTCTGTTGTTCACAAATAACCTTTGTCTTTTTCATTTTGCTTTTTTTGAAGCAGAATTTTTGCAGATATTGTGTCATAGATGGAGCTGGTAAAACGTTCCTGCTCTGAGGAGGCTCAATTCCTAACCCACTAATTTAGGGGTGGAACTATTTCTGGGGATGTTCTGAGCCTGTGTGCTGAAGAACCTCTTTTCTGTGAGTGCAAAGGCACCAACACTGGTACAAATGGCCTGTGCTCAGATGTTTTCCCTACGTGGTGGGCTGGTGTTATTGAAATTCTCCTAAAAAATCCGTATCCCATTAAATACGCCAGCTGATTTTGACATCCAGTTTTTGAAAGCAGNGAAAGAAAGGATGCTACTGACCACTAAAAACCAAATCCCCCAGGACACTTGGGCAAGTCACGTTGTCTCTGATACTTAGAGAGGAGGAAAGGAGGTAAAAATTCCAGGTAGAGAGTTCCTAGAGAAATGGATTTTGATTGCTGCTGTCAGCTTGCTTTTTCGGTAGAAATCTTTTCATCGCTCTCCTCCTACTCTGATGTGGTTCATGGTGGCTGAGCAGAACAGAATTCAGCCNGAGGCTCAATTCCTAACCCACTAATTTAGGGGTGGAACTATTTCTGGGGATGTTCTGAGCCTGTGTGCTGAAGAACCTCTTTTCTGTGAGTGCAAAGGCACCAACACTGGTACAAATGGCCTGTGCTCAGATGTTTTCCCTACGTGGTGGGCTGGTGTTATTGAAATTCTCCTAAAAAATCCGTATCCCATTAAATACGCCAGCTGATTTTGACATCCAGTTTTTGAAAGCAGTCAGTGAGGAGTACATACAATTGCTTTAACTTAATTATCTTTATCTTATAATTCCCTTTTCTTCAAGCCTGCAGGTAAAGTAAATGTTGGAGGACTTGATCCATTTTTCTATCATTTGAAGTGTTTTAAGGAAAGAAGAGTGTGAAAAGTTTTGGAGTCTGTGAAGCAGCATGCCTTTCCCTTTCCCTTT